>CM040117.1:231806380-232104806 GCA_022559845.1 Amorphophallus konjac
TTCGGAAATCACACTATCCGCTCCGTATCCGACCGTTTACAGGTCTACTCAGCCAAACTTGAAATCAAGCAAAAACACCCAGATTCGCTCATAATCGAGCAAACACATCTTACTATGCTTCGAGCGAGTAAAGATGTATGGCCACGCTCAATTTACTGTAGAAGAAACATGGGGAGATAAAAGAAGGCCACGTAAATTACCGTTAGCGAGGCTTACAACATGTGGGAACTTGTTCCCAACAAGCACGACGTCACTCGCCAATTTGATAATTTATGATATTTTTTTTTTAATAACGAAGAATCCAACAGAGTGGTACGGAGAGCTGAGTGATTATTGAGAGTTGATTCAATAATTAGTCGATGATACAACCTTTAGAAAGAGTGGACGAAGAAATTACGATCTTATAATTTTAAAGGGTTAATTACAATCTTACATACATTATGCACATGATTGTAAAATTATTATTTTAATATTATATTTAATAATTTCATTATATTATAATACTCGTATTATATCTCTGTCATCACCAACTATTAGTACGTATTTCGTTAAAATATATTATTTAACTTTAGTACTTAAACTCTTAACTAAAGTTGAAAAAGAGTCCAATTAAATACTCTTAATCTCTCAAACTTTTTTCTATACATGTCTATCTTTTTTTATCTTTCCTCTCTCTCTCTTTTTCCTCGGTCAAAATAACTCTTTCTATAAGAATGTTTTTATCCATTTTTTGGGAATAGAAATATAATATTCTTTACATCTTAGAGGGAAGTTAACCGCGTGAGTGTCTTTGTAAGCATTACGATATAGCAACGTTATTGAGAATAATATTAAGATAAAAAATAATTTTATAATTACACAGATAATGCGGGTATTTTATAAGTATCTCTTTTAAATTTTCATATTTTATTACCGAAGGCGAATGAGTTTGATGTACTTCAGAATCATATCGGTTTTCTATACCTAAAAAAAGAGTTAGTATCTGTTTTCTATTCTCCGCCGATGATCTACTTGTTATTGGTTGGAAGGTTACCTCAAACTGGAGGAGCCAGTTGCGGGCGCCGGTGCCGAAGCCCCTGTCCAGGTGATACGCCGGCGGGCTCCCGTCCAGGCACACTGCTTCCGAGCACGTAGAATTCGATCACCGTGTTGGAGAACGGGAAACCATCAGAAGAGAGGAGCATGGATTGCGCCAAGGTGCAGAAGGCACGCAGAAGTTGCGTGTTGCGGAAGAGAAAAATGTCCGGAAAACTACGGCACAAGCAAACACAAGCAGGCACACTCACACACGCTGTGTGTGTATAGAGGGAGGGAGGGAGGGAGGGAGGGAGAGAGAGGGCGGGGAGAGAGATGGAAATAGACACGTACCTGCTCCTTTGGCTTCTGCTCCGGGGACAAGCGTCATGCCGACTTGTGACCTCTTCTGGCCGCTCTGGGCCGCCTTCCCCTTCCCCTGCTGTGTCCTGGCGATCAATGGGCACATCAATGCCGCCAACACAAGCAGAACCAGAGCCGAGGCGAGGCCGCCGCGCTTCCTCATCCCCGGAGAGGATAGAGGAAGATCTCTCGTCTCCGGCCACGAAGAAACCAAATGAAGGCGGCAGGTCGAGGGAGGAGGAGGTGGAGACGACCAGCCGGAGAGCTTTAGGATTCGATCAGATTCGAACTAGAAGAGCTCTGAACTTCTAAGATCGGATCGGCCGGATTTGCAGAACTGGAAAAACAGGATCGCTACTCTTCAGAACTTGGCTTTCTCGCCATTAATCGGCCTTCTCCTTGCCAAAATTGGACCTGCGATCGATGGGTGAACCTGAACTGTGAGGAACCCAAAGTAACATTATTCCGGCGGGAAATCTCTGAGATGATCATAAACCTTACGCGATCACAGACAAGGAGGAGCAGAGAAGAAGAGGAGGAAGGGACAGAGCAAGATTTGCCTACCAGCGGTGGATCGAAGCGTCCTTTAAAGCTGGGAGGAGAGAGAAAAGTCTTGTATTTAATTGGAAGGCCGGGGGTCCGCACGACACGTGCCGCTCGGCTGCTGGTCCTTGCATGGATCATAAATGAGACCTTGAGGTCATGCGATGACTGATGGGGAAGTTTTAAATTAAAGAAAATTGACCCTTGTCTTCCCTCCAGTTGAACTGCTTGGGTGGCTGCCGCCCACCCCCCCCCCCCCCCGCGAGGCCATGATTGGGGATCCCATTTGTTGGGTGGTTAATGGGGTGTCTTTTAAGAAAGTATTTGCTTTGCGATGTCCGAAATTAAATGATCTTTAAGTTAAGATGAGTTACGTTAGGTTGCTTTGAGCAATGTACATTTTTTGAAATATATATATATAATAAATTAAAATTGAAATGTTGATAAAGACTTACAAATTCAAACAATATTTTTCATATAGTCCGGCACATATAGAGACCATCTTATGCTTATTCTATTTTTTTGTAATCTTTTTTGACAGAAACGGAAGAATTAATAAATTCTTGATATTTTTAAATGAGTCTACAGCTAATAATCAAGCCATAAAAGACAATAACATTATGAATAAAGATGTTGCCCACAATCTCCGGTCGTCAACCTTTGATATGGCCTACGCATATTCGAATCTGCTTTGCGCATGTCAAAATCCAAATCTTATGCGAAGGTCCCGTTCAAACGTAGGAGTGATTTTTGGGTCTTCCGATCATTGAAAATTTTCGACAAGTTGACAATTTTTCATAACCTCCTACCTAGGAGGATTTTGATGCATCCGTCAATTAATGCACATTTTAATGACCATCAAATTGAGTATCCAGTTTTAATATCCGTTAATCCAGTCATTTGAGAGAGAGTTTTAATGTCCGCTCACTCAATAATTTGAGAGTGAGAGATAGACGTTGAGAGAGAGAGAGAAAATTAAATATATTTTTTTATATTTTTATTAAAATTTATAATTATAATTATAATAAATAATTTAAAAATAATTTTAATTAAAAATAATTTAATTATTACTTTATATTTCAAAAAATTCATTAATCTAATACACGAATTATAAAATGTCACGTACACCATCACTGGGCACTTTTAACTCATTTACTTTTTAATTATTTTTAATAGATTTTTAATATATATATATCATCACAATAATAAAACTTTTGATAAAAAATATCATTAATACTATTAATTAAAATTTAAAAGTGATAAAAGACTTTACGCTACTTATGTTACTGTTTACACTCTATCACTATTTAAACTTACTTATTTTTTATTTATTTTAAATATTTTTAATAAATTTTGTAAAATAAAAATGTCATCAAAATAATATTTTTTAATAAAAATATCATTAATACTATTAATTAAAATTTAAAAGTGACAAAAACTTTACATTAATTACGTTACTATTTACACTCTATCACTATTTAATCTTATTTATTTATTATTTATTTTAAATATTTTTATTAACTTTTATAAAATAAATATGTCATCAAAATAATATTTTTTTGATAAAAATATCATTAATATTATTAATTAAAATTTAAAAGTGACAAAAACTTTACTTAATTATATTACTGTTTATAGTGAAACGAAGACGGGTAAATTAATTAATTAGATTTTTTACCTCTCACAATGTCAAATTGACCTTAAACCCATCCACATGTAATTATAATTTTTTTAAATTCTATCACGTTGTCAGGAGGTACGGTGGCAGGATTTTTTCAAAAAGACTCGGATACCAACGTGTTCCCAAACCCAAAAGTTTTACTCTCTTCAGGTATGGAGCCGAATCCACCACTTTCAAACACCTTCGGCGTCATCTATTATGTTAAAAGACGAAAATTTTAGAATTTTTTTGTATGAAAATTATTGTTAAAAGTGAATTTGTAAAAAAATAATTCTTAAAAATATATTAGCAGGTATATCACTGAGTTAATTTAAATAGTGTATAAATATCATTTAAACGTGATTTTTTTACAAGGTATTGATAAAAAGAAGTAATATGTATATAAATAAATATGACATTTTTACACAATTCAGATTACACAGTGATATACTTGTTAATATATTTTTAAGAATAATTTTTTTATAAATTCACTTTTAATAATAATTTTCGTACAAAAAAATTAAAATTTTATACGCATTATCCTTGCCCTTGTTGCCGCTAGGTCAGGACCCCCTATTCTCCAATTCCATGTAGTGGCCAATCATCGGGCTATTCAAAAAGATCACGTTTGCTTTCATCATAGGTCAAAGGGATATTATAACTTACATTAGTTTATTTTAAGGAATAATTAATTTTACTTTATTCAAGATATATAATAATTGAGTTAACTTATTCCGTCTTTTCTCTCGAACAACTTAATCAATTAGGGCGGCTTTGATAACCGACTTGTCGGCCGGTTATCTCAACCGGGGAATAGGTGGGCCCCGCCTCCCTCTCACCTCCCCTCACACATAAGACCATAACCGGGGTCGGGTGACTTAATCGACCCTTCGGGGTCGATTAACCTATCCTTACCCGGTTATCAAAATCACCCTTATAGTGCAGATATCGATCAAAATACGTGATCCGCATAATCAAATCGATTTGGATGGATGAGGATAGATTATCCAAGTTAATATGATCTCATTATGTAAAAAAAAAGTGCCAAAGATAAGAAAAAGAAAAAAAAGATTCTTAGTAGATTATATATCAAAGGAGGTTATGAAAACTTATCTTAATTACATAGGACATAGCACTCATGAACCCTAATTTTTCTCGAGAGCCTACCTTATATGATGTGGTGCTACCTGCTATGTGACGCGACGGCCACGTCTAGAGACTAGATGAGAGGCGAAGGGCCCTGGACCAAAGTGTTTGTTAGCTGTCACTACGCATCCTTTATTTCGTTCTTCTTCGAGTCCCCACAAAAAAGCCTTGGCTCTGAAGCTTCCATTATGACACTGTCTGTTGGTTCTTAATGGGTGGTCTGGTTGTGTGGTGAGGTGCGGTCTGCGGTGGGTGGGACTCAGTTTTCCCAAACAATCCATCAACGTCGAGCTTCCCAAGCTAAGAAGCAACCTTCTTGCTCTGATGGCACCTCCAGTTTGGATAATATCAACAAGTGGAACAGAAAAAGAAACTCAGGCTTTAGATCTCACAAGACTTGTATGCGCTAGGGGGGAACAGTTGGATCTATAAGATAGGGTTCAATCAGTTGAAGCTCAGATTATGTGATTCCATTGGCATGCCTTGTTCCGAGGCTTCCAAGATACAGGACTGGTTATCTTAGTGATACCAGATTGTGAGAGGTAACACTAAAATCTATCAGAACCATAACCCCAACGGCACCACCGATCAGATGACACGGCAACCAGGCCAACCCCGAGCCCGTTCGTGCCCGGGGATGCCTCCACCTTTGACTGCGGCGGCCTCTCTCTCCTCCCTCCATTGCTCCTCTGTCGCGACCTCCCCCTCCTTTGGTGGCCTTGCCCTCGGCAGCCGCCAATGACCTACGATGTCGACTCTCGGTCGGTATGATTCGGCACACAAGTGCCCCACCGAACACTTGATTGAAACTTGACATTGCTCTTCCCCAAGTTAAATTCTTGTATCAAAAGTCCAAAATTATGATTTTATATAATTCAATTGACGATCAAGCTTCACATCTAACTTAATCTTCGAGCCTCTTGTCGGCGCAAACAGCGTGATTTCCTCAACAATCTAACTAATTCGATTCTTTTTTTTGGTCATAAATCTAATCTAGTTCTCGTAAAATCACGCATCATCATCAAATAATTGGCGTAACTGTCATTCTTACATCTCAAAATCTATGTTACGAGGCAATTCAATCTTTTGGATGACAAAGAATCTAATTAACTGAAACTCAGGTCTACACAGAATGCGATAGACTTAAGTTAAGTTCAATGATATTTGTCCAACCCACACACATTTTTTCCGAGGTTAATAAACCCTCACTCACTTCTCTCACAGAAGTTAAATGTGAGTCAGATAAACCTCCTCGGTAGTCCAACATGGGACCTCCTCACTATGAAGTGGGGTTATTACCGATCGACCCACTCGGATCCACTTGTTTGCAAGTCCACAATTTACTTGTTAAATGACCTCTCTCTCTCTCTCTCTCTCTCTCTCCTATGTGTCGATTTTTTTAAACTCAATAAAAACATGTACTAAGATGTACAAAAAATCATACGTAGGTACTTTTAATGTTTTATACAATGCTAAATTTATCTCTTGTGATATGGGAGTAAATGATGGTTACATTTAACTACCCAAAACTGCAAAGTTGGTTTCCTTGGTTGGGGCCCAAGTTCACCAACTCTTAGACCTGGTGTTGGTATAAGGTAAAAGATCAATAACCTTTGATGGTAAGTAGAAGAGCGGATCCAACTAGAACCCTGTGAAGAGAATCCCCGTGAGTGGGTAGTATTCCGCTTTGTCCCGGTGGGTATTCTCCCAGGGTTAGTTCTAAGTTAACTCCGGGATAAATTTTTTTGTGCTTTGATAAAGAGTTAGTGTTAATCGGTTTAGGATAAGGACTAATCCAAGGTTATTCCTGAGTTTTGAAACCGACACCCAGAGGTGGGTTAAGGTGGATTAACCTCCTATCCTCAATAAATGCTCAATTAAATGTGTCTCTCTCTCTCATAATTAATGTTATTTCTCTCTCTCGTTATTACTGAGTTAACCTACTATTTATCAAATCATACTAGATTAAAAATAGGTTAACCCACTCGGATCCACTGGTTTGCGAGTCCACAAATGACTTGTTAAATGACCTCTCTCTCTCTCTCTCTCTCTCTCTCTCTCTCTCTCTCTCTCTCTCTCTCTCTCTCTCTCTCTCTCCTATGTGTCGATTTTTTTAAACTCAATAAAAACATGTACTAAGATGTACAAAAAATCATATGTAGGTACTTTTAATGTTTTATACAATGCTAAATTTATCTCTTGTGATATGGGCGTAAATGATGGTTACATCTAATTATGGTATTGAGTCAATAACTACCCAAATATGCAAAGTTGGTTTCCTTGGTTGGGGCCCAAGTTTACCAACTCTTAGACCTGGTGTTGGTATAAGGTCAAAGAACAATAACCTTTGATGGTAAGTAGAAGAGCGGATCCAATTAGAACCCTGCGAAGAGAATCCCCATGAGTGGGCAGTATACCTCTTTGTCCTAGTGGGCATTCTCCTAGAGTTCCCCATGTGTTTCACACTCCAAATCTCGGGGTCATGAGTGGTAACTCCACGGAGAAGACGAAGAGAGCGGTGGGAAACTGTACTCTTCTCATAAAATAATTATTTTAAATTTATGATAAACTAAATAATTTTTAAATATCTTAATATTTATGAACAAAATAAATATAATTAATATTTAAGATATGACACAATTTAATTATGGATTTAACAAATTTTAGGCCTCTTAAATATTTGGTCAAAATCAAGTCAATATAAGTGTTGGGTAAAACTACGTGAAATTAGATGTTATTGCATCTAAGTTCGAAAGTTAGATGAAGCAGATCGTCCCAAGTCATTCGATCTAAAATATAAGTTAGATGAAGCATCGTCTACTCTGAGAAATTAGACGATGTAATATTCAATTTTTAAAATTGAAGGTTCTGCCCTAGTCAAACGTCTAAAATGAAACTTAGATGAAAAGATTTCATCCAAATCTTTCCACTTAAAAGATAAAAGTTAGATAATTCATCGTCCAAAACCCAAAGTAGACGGAAGATCGTCTAACCTGCAAAAGTAGATGAAGCAACCCAAAAGTTAGACGATACATCATCTATGTTTCGAAAAGTAGACGAAGCAACGTCTCTTTACAAAAGTAGACGATAGAGCGCTTAAAGTAAATAGTTCGACAATACATCGTCCAAGTTTCAAATATAGACCATACAGAATCTACTTACTAAAAGTAGACGAAGACACACAAAATAACAATAGTTATCACCTAACTACAAACCTTCCGTCCAAAACCTAAAAGTAGGCGATACATCGTCGAAGTTCACAATAGACAATGGTCGGATCGTCCAAGTGTAAAGTTGAATTATAAAGGGCCTACATTCACACTTGGATGATAGACAACATTTAAACTGTGCTTCACCTACATTCACTAAAAGATAAAAATGACATTTAAACAATGAAGCACCCCAATGAGTATATTTAAATATGAATATTGTCATGCAACATAGAAAGAAGCCCTCATCATCTACATTGCATAAACACTTAGTCGGTATAAAACCTGGCCGATACACGTCCAGACAAAAATATTGGCGCTGGCCATTTGACTATCTATATGCTTCCAGCACTAAATGCGTAGTATATATTGGAGGGTTTTATACCCAAGATGTGTAATATAAAATGTTGTGTGCTCAATAAAGATCTTTTCCCTCACTTAGTGAGATATATTCTAAGTGTGAGCTTTGTCTTACTTTAGGATTATAAAACTCACACATGCATCTTGTATTTCAAATATATTTGCTTTATCTCACGTCACATTTAACAACTCTGTATGGAAAGAGTATTTTAGGTTTACTTTCGAGTTATATAGACTACAGCGACATAGACAAACGTGCAAAAGTAAGATATGGAAATAGACAAATCACGATGTAGTAGAGCTTCGAATGCTAGAAGACTTAGACCGTCGAACGTTGTGACTGGGATTAGACCGTTGAAGGCGGGATGTATCTAACGGATAAGAAGATCATGGGATTATAAATACCCTAGGATTTGAAGAATAAGATCCAACGATTGCACTGAATGATCAATCATCTCTAGGCGCCTTCCTACAATCAAAGCATTCCCTGAGCACACGTCGAGCTTCCTGAGCATCCACACCTAAGAGGGGACTTCAACTAGGGATGTCAACGGGTCGAATACGGTACAGATAGCGGACTATCTGTATCTGTATCTGATAAGGAAGAAATGTATTCGTTTGCTGATCGCTAAGTATTCAAAAATAGTGTATCCGAAACCGTTATCTAGTATCCAAAAAATACGGTTAGCAGACGGTTAGCGGATAGTTACCGGTCATAAGAGTACATATAAGACTAAAATTTAAGATGTAAATTAACTCAACTAGAAAAAAAAAATTTAATTGAAAAGAACAATCTATATATATGATAAACAAACACATTTCAATTTAGTTCTCATATCATCCTCATTCATGAGTTAACATAGAATGAAATTAAAAGTATAAAAATATATAATATTGTAATATCTCTTAAGACAAGATGAAACATATTAAGTGAAAATAATAAAGTGAAATAACACTCTTGGACTTTAATCTCCATCATCTTTTCATTCTTTACATATTTTGCATAAAAATAAAGAATATATTAAGTTATAATTTAAAAAATATAAAAACAATTTATAATTTAGAAATATTTTATCATCACTAAAATAGAAATGACTTAGATTATACATCTATCTCATCTTCAATGTCATTTTCTTCAAGACATTAAATTATTTAAGTCAAATCCAAATTTGTTTAACGGTAACGGACGGATACGGGTTCGGAATGAGGTGTATCTGTATCTGTATCCGCTTAGAAATTGGATATATCCGTATTCGTATCCGTTAATTTATCGGAAAGAAAATACTATCCATTTGTTGTTCGTTAAGCTAACGAAACAGACTGTTCGACGATACATCGTCTAAGTTTCAAATGTAGACCACACAGAACCTACTTACTATGTAACGACCCGGGATCCGAGTACCGGAAAGGAACCGGCGTCACTCGAACCTCGGCCCGCCACCCACGAGTCCGAAGACTCGGAAGGTTAAAGGATGGTGTAAGGGTACAAGAGAATCTAAAATAACTACAAAACTAGCGCAATAATCTAAAAATAATACATGAATTAAGATAAATAATCACTAAACGGTTACAAGGTCCAAAGTATCTCATGTTCAATATAAGTACAGTCAACAGAAAGAAAAGTACAAGTACATGAGGCATACCCCGGCTCTGGCAACTGGCGACTAACCCTGGCTATTGGAACCACGCTAAAACTCCGATATGCCTCTCGATGATCCCGCCCCACCTGAAAATACAGGGGTGAGCCTCATTTCATTGGCTAAGTAGGGATCCCGCGGACCCCCGCCTCGCACGAGAGAAACAAGACAACAAGTACGATAGAGGCAACAAGCAATAACAAATAAACGGAAAAGCTCTCTACAACTAATCGTGCGAAACCAACTGACCTCAAACTGGCGGGAAACAAGTCCGTACCTGCCAGAAGATGGGAGCACCACCCACTAGAAGCAAAGTCGGATGCGTCCCCTGACGTCTTACACCGCGCCTCAGTGTCTCCCTACAACGTCCCATGCGGAGACTGAGACACACAACAAGTACCATAAACAAGGACTAGCTGGGGTCGCGCTCGTCAGCGCGAGTCTGACTGCCCCCAACCACGCGTGCACACACATACCATGCGCTCTAGGTCAGGCCCTCTAGCTGGTTCTTCCCCCCAACCTGGACGCAGGTTGTAAAGACGAGGGGCCCTACGGTAACCAGCCTAAAAACCGTCTCTCTCTGGGTCACGCTCTCCACCACTCCCAAGTGGGTCCGCACACGCGTGCGCAAGAAAGCTACGTCTAGTGGACGGGTCACTGGAGGTGAGACTTGACTCACGGAAACCTTCGATCGAAAGGAAACGGAGCGACGGTCCACCCGGGACTGTCCCTCAGCCTAGCGGTCCTCTCGGGACCACAAGGAAGACCTAGCGGTCTCCCTGAGACTGCCAGGCTGAGCCAAACGGTCAAACCGTGACCGCAAGGGGGTGAGCCACAAGGGGCCAAATGGTCTATCGCCGGGCCGTTAACCCCAGCCAAATGGTCCTCACCAGACCGCAAGGCAACCAGAAACGGCCATGCCCTGACTGCTAGCCAGTGCGTGACTCCCAACGGTCGAAAAATCCGGTCAACCTAGAGAAACGGTCGCCTGACGACCGCTAATCCGAGGGTAGCGGTCTATCGCGTGACCGCTGCCCTGAGCCTAGCGGTCCTAGGAGGACCGCTAAGGCCTGCCGACACTCTGAAACGCTTAGCGGCCCCCTGAGGGTCGCTAAGGGAGCCTAGCGGTCCCTGGAAGGACCGCTACCCCCACCCAAGAACGGGAACGGCGAGAAGACCCAAAAAAACGCGATCCATGCCGCGATCATAGCCCGATGATGGGAAAATAAAGGGGAATCCATCCCCAACCTTCCTAGCAGGATTCTACACTCTTAGATCGGTCAAAAATCTCATGAAACGGGCGATCCTACGCTCAACCTCAAAATATGGATTTTTGCCCTCCCGACTCAAATGAACCCCTCTCGACCTCCCCTCGGCCTACAAATCACGGGGAAAGCATAAGAGAGGGTAAGGATCCGTCCCCCTACCTCAAGGAAGCCTAAAATCTGCCGGATCACCGTCGATCTCCAAATCTTGGCCGAACACAAGTCCACACCTCATGCCGCGAGAATGGTGCCGCCTTGATCACCTCGCCGCCACCGTCGCTACCGCGCCGCCGCTTTGGTCCGCCGTCCGTCGCCGGAAGGAGGAAGGGCCCCGTGAGCTCGTCAAACGGGGGAGAGAGGAAGCAACGGTCTGGAGCGCTCACGAGAGGAAAGAAGAAGAAGAAAGAAAGAAGAAGAAGGAAAAAGAAAAAGGGTTATATATAGAAAATATGAAAAATATGAAAAATCAAAAAACATCATTTCCTCGATCCTCAGAACACACTCGACGCACTGGTACCGTCTCAAAGTAGGAGAACATAACGGTTTACCCTACACAGGGTTCCGAAGGCTCGTCAGGGAAAAACACGCGTAAACCACAAAACACGTCCCGGGACCCCTGAAAGTGATCCAAAACCCACGGTTCCAGATCTGAAAAATATCTGATTAACCCAGGACATTACATACTAAAAGTAGATGAAGACACACAAAATAACAATAGTTATCGCCTAACTACAAACCTTCCGTCCAAAACTTAAAAGTAGGTGATACATCGCCGAAGTTCACAATAGACAATGGCCGGATCGTCCAAGTGTAAAGTTAAATGATGAAGCGCCTACATTCACACCTGGATGATACACAACATTTAAGCTGTGCTTCACCTACATTCACCGAAAGATAAAAATGACATTTAAACAATGAAGCACCCCCATTGAGTATATTTAAATATGAATATTGTCATGCAACGTAGAATGAAGCCCTCATCATCTACATTGCATAAACACTTAGTCGGTATAAAACCTGGCCGATACACGTCTAGACAAAAATATTGGCGCTGACCATTTGACTGCCTATATACTTCCAGCACTAAATGCGTAGAGGGTTTTATACCCAAGATGTGTAATATAAAATGTTGTGTGCTCAATAAAGATCTTTTCCCTTGCTTAGTGAGATATATTCTAAGTGTGAGCTTTGTATTATTTTAGGATTATAAAACTCACCCATGCATCTTGTATTTCAAATATATTTGCTTTATCTCATGTCACATTTAACAACTCTGTATGGAAAGAGTATTTTAGGTTTACTTTCGAGTTATACACACTACAACAACATAGACGGACAAGCACGCAAAAGTAAGATATGGAGATAGACAAATCACGATGTAGTAGAGCTTCAGACTCTAGAAGACCTAGACCGTTGAACGTTGTGACTGGGATTAGACCGTTGAAGGTGGGATGTATCTAACGGATAAGAAGATCATGGGATTATAAATACCCTAGGATTTGAAGAAGAAGATCCAATGATTGCACTGAATGATCAATCATCTCTAGGCGCCTTCCTGCAATCAAAGCATTCCCTGAGCACACGTTGAGCTTCCTGAGCATCCACACCTAAGAGGGGACTTCAACTAAGGATGTCAACGGGTCGAATACGGTACGGATAGTGGACTATCTGTATCCGTATCTGATAAGGAAGAACTATATCCGTTTGTTGATCGTTAAGTATTCAAAAAATAGTGTATCCGAAACTGTTATCTAGTATCCAAAAAATACGGTTAGCGGACGGTTAGCGGATAGTTATCGGTCATAAGAGTACATATAAGACTAAAATTTAAGATGTAAATTAACTCAATTAGAAAAAAAATTAAATTGAAAAGAACAATCCATATATATGATAAACAAACACATTTCAATTTAGTTCTCATATCATCGTCATTCATGAGTCAACATAGAATGAAATTAAAAGTATAAAAATATATAATATTGTAATATCCCTAAAGACAAGATAAAACATATTAAGTGAAAATAATGAAGTGAAATAACACTCTTGGACTTTAATCTCCATCATATTTTCATTCTTTACATATTTTGTATAAAAATAAAGAATATATTAAGTTATAATTTCAAAAATTACAAAAATATCTTATAATTTAGAAATATTTTATCATCACTAAAATAGAAATGACTTAGATTATACATCTATCTCATCTTTAATGTCATTTTCTTCAAGACATTAAATTATTTGAGTCAAATCCAAACTTGTTTAACGGTAACGGACGGATACAGGTTCGGAATGAGGTGTATCTATATCTGTATCTGCTAAGAAATCAGATATATCCGTATTCGTATCTTTTAATTTATCGGAAAGAAAATACAATCCATTTGCTGTTCATTAAGCTAATGAAATAAACAGTTATCGGGTTGTCAGTTATCATTGACATCCCTAACTTCAACGCACTAAAAGCTATACCCCTGAAGTCTCTCATCCAGAGAAGCATTCAAAAGGAGGAAGCTGCACTTCAATGACATTCTCTTGTCATCCTCCTCAATATGTCAATTGTTTTATTTTCTTGCATTGTAATGTCCACCATCTATCATTAAGTAGCATTTATCGAACTTGTAATATGTCTTGCTAATAGTGAAGAGCATTTATTTCTCTGGGAATAGTATAAGGGTGTGTTGTCTGGTCCGCTAATACTTGTAGAAAACCAGTAGGAGTCCTAGCATCTGGAAGTGTTAGAAGGTGCGAAACCACCTAAAAAACTAAGTCACTTGGTGTGACTGTGATGCGGGACAGACAGCGAACCTGGGACTCTAGCTCGCAACTTGTCCCTAGCGAGGGAAACGTGGGATCGTGCGCGGTTGAGAAACCGGCAATGAGTCGGGTAGTCGGCTCTCTTTCGTGACCGGATCGGGTCACGGGACGAGTTTCTCTCTCTCTCTCGCAGCGGTGATTAAATTGAATCGAGCTAATAACCTATCACTCGCAGCGGCATATACAAATAAATACGAAATAAGCAAATGCGATAGAGAGAGTGGCGAGTTTACCTCCACGCTCTGGGCGTGGGGAAGACTATCCCGGCCAAGACCGTAACTCCCGGTACAAACAATCACAATAATTACAGAAATGAATGCTACAGCCCACTCCGCGCAGGGAGGTAAAGGGCTACAAGTGGGGCCCGAGAGGACCGATCTCGGGTTAACGGGTAGCGTGTTGGACAGCTCCGTCGGTGCCGTCCGGTGGCCGGGTTACTTGCTGTCCCGAGCTGGTTCTGCTGTTTCAGCGCTGCGCGACTCAGCGAGAAAAATTTCTGCGATCAACATGGGCGTTGGATCGACGCGAAACCAGCGCAGTTGCGAAGCTGACTCAGAGATCTACAACCCTCTGGGATTACAGGAATTTTTCTGTGGCCGTATTTTTCATGGGGGATTTTTCAACAGGAAAGGTTCTTGTCTCAGATCTGGCCGGGCAGACTGAGATCTGCCTGAGAAAGGACGTTGACCGCCACTGAAACTTTCGATCTGGGTGATGGGATTTTTATGGAAGCTAGAGGGGAAAGTAAGGAAGATGGAGATAATTTTTTTTTAATTTTTGGTGGAGGTTTGATATGGGAAATGGATTTTCGAAGAGAGATGGGTCGGATCTAGACTGCACAGGATAGAACAGACTTGGAAAAATGAAGTGATTTTTAAAAATGGTAAACGAACTCCAAAAATCTTAAGAAAAATCATGGATGGGGGTTTCGGTGGACAGAACTCCTTGTTAAAATTTCAGCTCATTCAGAAAAGGGAAAGTGGTGAAAAGGGTGAAGATGTGGCTTGCTGGTTGGTGGATCTGCACAGGAGGCAGATTACTAGGGGAGTGTTTGTGACCGCGGGGAGTCACTTGTCGTTTTGTCCTCGCGGCGGGGGTGTACACTCGCCTTTTACGGAAGGTCGAGATAGGTTGACTGGGCACGCGGGGATTTCGAGGGTATTGAGAAGAAGGCAGAGAGAACGATAGGAACGCACTGGAAGGGATGGCGTATGGTTCATCATTCTGGGAGACTGGGATAGGGATGGCTGGGTGGAATACGGGCGTGCCAGTCGATTTCTCGACAATCACCTATGGAACCGAGGATTGACCGGGGAAGCGTCGCCAGGACACGGCACGTGGCTCGAGGGATTGGGTGATACGTGGATAGAAGGGGTTCCACAGGTGCGAGTGCGTAGGCGATTATGGGGATTCGTGTACTGGATGTCTTTCCCCACCGATCGCAAGCAACCGGTGTTTATTTTACATCGGATTGAATCCGAACACCTTTGTTTCTACTGCCGAAGAGAGAGTCAGGGACCCTGGGAGCCGCGACGTCGGGAGGGCTTAGTCCGTGCAACAGTGACAGGGCAACATCAATACAATAGGGATAACTGGGGGGCGGAAAGACTGGTTCCGGCGAGGAGGGGGATCCGCTCCCGGACTGGATTACAAGACTTATATGCCTTGAAAGGCATTTATATGGGGGGCATGAGAGCCCGATTATAATTGCTTGCAAGCCGCGGGACAATTCCGTCATTTGTGACGGTCCCCGGTCATTACGTTATTGTATGGGTAGTTCTGTATCCGTGCATAGTGTCCATCAGAGGACCTGTGACTCAGCAGGATGCCGCTCGAGGGGCGTTATAATGTATTCCCGGCATGAGACAATGTTACAGTCGGGGCAGTAGGGGTGCCGTAGGCACCATTGTGTTGGAGCGGTTGGGCGTCACCAAGGCCGAGGCAACCAGATGACGCAGCCACCACTTGTGATTGGAGCGGTCGGGCGCTGTTGTGACTGGAGTGGTTGGACGATGTGAGCATCGCCATGACTGGAGCGACCAAAAGCCGTTGAGCCCAGAATTTTCGGGTGCCGTGGGCACCGGCGGGACTGGAGTTATTGGCCATCGGGTGTTGCGGGTCCCGGCTTGACTGGAGTAGCTGGCAGTCGGGTGCCGAGGGCACCGTTGTGACGGAGTTGTTGAGTGTTCGGGTGCCAGGGGCACCGTTGTGACTGAGATGGCTGGCAGTCGGGTGCCGGGGGCACCGTTGTGACTAGAGTTGTTGAGTGATCGGGTGCCGCGAGTCCCGATGTGACTCGAGTAGCTGGCTAGTCGGGTGCCGGTGGCACCGTCGTGACTGGAGGAGGCGGGCGCCGGGAGACCTCGATGGTCATGCTCGGGGCCCGGTGTGACTGGCAGTCGGGTGTCGGAGGCACCGTTGTGACTGAAGTTGTTGACAGTCTGGTGCCGGGGGCACCGTTGTGACTGAAGGAGGTGGGTGCCGTAAAGAGGCTGAGGCCCGAGTATAGGTACATGTGTTCAACTGGTTTCATGCTATATGAGAGCCACGTGGGCTTTACAAATGGGCCGGGGTGGCCGGAGTACAATAGGCGCAAGCCGCGGGATAATTCTAACGTGTAAGTCGGTCCCCGGGTCAATGCTGGATAAGGCGGATATCCGCGTGTTTCACAGAGGGTCTCTCTCGTGGCATGGGCCATGTTCACTTCCCTAGACGAGGGGCTATGACTGCATAACCGGAGAAAGCATCGGGCTGGTGTCTGGGCGAGGGTCGATCACGGCTCGAGTCGAGCGGTCGGATGTGGCCTCGTGACTGCGGGGAAACGTGACGTCATAGTGCGTGCGTAGTTGGGGTCGGCGGGCACGCGAGGGGAAGTCCCGGCATGAGGGGGCGTTCACCCTTGTCATAAAGTCACACACGCAGCGGGGGTAGACTTGTGTGTCATGGCAGAACACCGTGTGAGAGAAGTACACGCGACATACCCTCGGCGTCCTTAGCCGACGACCAAGTCACCCACACACGATTCTCCTTGCTCGTTGCCTGGAGCCGCTTGAAGCTTAGAGATCACCGGAAGCCTTGATGCATGTCTCTTCTTCCTCCATTGAGCCCCTAGGGGGATTTTATAGGGGAAGATGAAGGGTCACAGGGGGTTTACACGGACCAGCTAAGGGGGGGTGAGCTGGTCCACGCATACCCAAGTGAATAGTGCTTGGGGTTACACGGGATAAGAGAGAGGGGGAAGGGGTTTACGCGGACCAGCCTGGGGGCCCAGGCTGGTCCTCCTAAACCCGACCCCAGGGGGGGTTTAGGTGGGCCGATTCTGGTTTTTTTCTTTTTTGAAAACTTAAATTTTTTAATTGAATGGGGGTTTACACGGACCAGCCGGGGGGGGGGGGTGAGCTGGTCCGCGTAAACCCCCCCCCCCCATGGGGGGTTTAGGCGGGTTTTACCGGGGGGTTTTAGCCGGGTTTGACTGAGGGTTTGACCGTGGGTTTTACTGGGGTTTGACTGAGGGTTAGTGATGCGGGACGGACCACGGACATGACAAGCTCGCGATTGTCCCTTAGCGAGGGAAGCGTCGGACGTGCGCGGTTGAGAAACCGGCAATGAGCTAGGGTGGTCGGCTCTCTTTCGTGCTCGGATCGGATCACGGGACGGTTACGCACTCTCTCACAACAGTGGTAATAAACAATATATAGCGAGCTAGATATCCCTACACATGCTCTCTAGCAGTGGCATAAACAAGTATATATGAGTAAAGCAAATGCCGAGTCAGGGAGCGAATACGATACCTCCACGCTCCCGGCGTGGGGAAGACGGACCCGGCCGAAACTCGTACTCCCGGGACAATTAGTACACAAATATTACAGCAATGAATTTATGGCCCACTCCACGCAGGGAGGTAAAGGGCGACACAATGGGGCCCGGGAGGATCGATTTCGGGTTGATGGGCAGCTTCTCGCGTAGCTTCGGCAGCACCCAAACTCGTGACTGTGGGACCCGCGTGCTGGCCGGAGGGGCTGTGTGGGACCCGGTGGCACCGCTGTAGTGGGGACACTTGGGGAAGCGCTCCCCGGGATGGCGGCATGCTGATTCGCCGGCCGGAGGCCGGACGGCTCCGATCGGCACCGGTCGGAATAACCGGCCACGGATCTGCCGGTTCTATTTTTCAGCGTGCGACCCGACGAGATCGCTTGCTGCGACCAACCCTGATGTCGAATCGACGATCAGAAGATACCGATGGAAAGCTCTCTCGAAATACTTCAAGATAGGACTAGAGAGAGTAGCTGGATCTTCACGGATCTGGGCCTTAACTAATTTTGAAGCTGCTGTTGTACAGTACCCGAATTCTCAGATCAGCAGAGAACTTTCCTGTGAATCACCTTTGACCGCGAGGTAGACGTCCAAATCTGAAGTTGGGTCCTTCAGTAAAGTTGTAGATCTTCAAGAGAGGAAACCAGGGGTATTTTCAGATCCGGAAAATATGGTGATTTGGATTTTCTAGAGTGTTTACACTGGACTGGGGTCAGATCTGGACTGATGCAGACAGAACTGTAGATGAGTTGGAAAAGGAATTTCTAAAAATATGAGATGAACTTTCAAAATTCCACAAAAATTTGGAGAGGTATAGGAAGGTGGAAAGAACTCCCAGTAAAATTAGGGGCTCCAAGAAAAATGAAAAAGTGGTCGGGAAATGGAAAACTCAGGAAAACTATCACTATAGACAGAGATCTGGCAGAACTGGAATGACAGTTTGAACGAAAATTAAAAAATATCAAATGAAGGAAATATGACTTGAAATTTTTTGTGAAGATAAGGGTTCGAGAGGTGAACCACTCCTGACATTTTCAGCTCCAGAGGAGGAGGGGGGTGGGAGCAGAAATTCGTGAAAGTTACCTCTGTCCTGGATGGACAGATTATCGAAGACGGCTTCGCGGCGGCTCGATGGCGGCACGAACGGCGGCGGCGGCGACACCGATGAACTCAGAGATTGAGGGGGATGAGATATCACTCTAGAATGGGGGTTGGGGATGAAGAAACCAGAGGGAGAGAGAGGGGAGGTCGAAATTCACTCAAGGGGGGCTCTTGCACAATGCTTTTTTCTCCTTTCATTAATTTCCACATGAAAATACAACCTTTTATATGCTAGGTATCAAATCTAATGTAGACCCTTGGATCTAGGGATGGTGAATGAAGGGCTGGGATGATGTGTGAACAACACACAAAAAAATAAAATTAAATGAAAGGAAGGGGGCGGCCTATTGACCAAGGGAGGGGGTTGGTGGCCAACCTTTGGAATGTTGACCCCTTTGTCTCCCATGTGTCCATATGACTAGTCCAACCTTCTAGATGTCCACCTAGGAGGGTTGACCAGCCCCACAAGATGACATGGACCAATGGGAATGGGCTGAGGGCCCCCTAGTTGGACCTACTATACAATTGCACAAAAACCCACACAATCCATGGGAATGACTCATTGGCTTATAAAGCCTTACATTTGCGTACATACTTTCCCAAGGATATGAACACAAACTAAAAGGACATAAATGCAAAAGAAAACGTACATGCTCGGCGTCGATTCCCATCAACTCTCCCCGGGTGGGAGGAACTCGACCCCGTCGAGTAGGGGTATGGATGCTCGAGTACTCCGGCGGATCCGTCACCGTGCCAAGTAACGCGAGTACGCTCCACTCCAAGTGATCGTCACCTACTCGTTCCATATATACTCGATATGCGCAAACTGCTATGGGCCAAAGGTGGACACTCCGGGTGGGGCACTCACAAAAGGGAAGGAAGCAGCTCGAAGACTCACTAGGAATCACCGCTGAGTCCCTATAGGTGACTGATCCGGGTATAGATGTAGAACCGATCCCATACTCATCGAGTGAGTCCAATCGCCTCTTACTCATAAGAGAACGACAATGAGCTTGCACAAGACACATGCATACTCTCAAACTACACACAAACCATGCAAACAAATCACACAAAACAAACCACACAAGGAAAATACACCGACTCATATATGACCCTAGACTAAGGTGGTGACATCAAGGCCACTAAGTGGCTGCATCCTGGGCGACAGGAGAGCCGTCCAGCTCTTCCCCCAAGGCATAGTACTCATCGGCTAGTGCTTGGTCGGCCTCATAATCGACACACTCAAGCTCGGGAGGTATGGTTTCTCGAACACCTAGGGCTAGGGTGGCGCGAGCGGGACACTCACTGGCAATGTGGCCAAACCCGTGACAGTGGAAACACTGCACTCGTGATCGACTGATGCGGGACGGACCACGGACACGACAAGCTCGCGATTGTCCCTTAGCGAGGGAAGCGTCGGACGTGCGCGGTTGAGAAACCGGCAATGAGCTAGGGTGGTCGGCTCTCTTTCGTGCCCGGATCGGGTCACGGGACGGTCACGCACTCTCTCGCAGCAGCGGTAATAAACAATATATAGCGAGCTAGATATCCCTACACATGCTCTCTAGCAGCGGCATAAATAAGTATATATGAGTAAAGCAAATGCCGAGTCAGGGAGCGAATACGATACCTCCACGCTCCCGGCGTAGGGAAGACGGACCCGGCCGAAACTCGTACTCCCGGGACAATTAGTACACAAATATTACAGCAATGAATTTACGGCCCACTCCACGCAGGGAGGTAAAGGGCGACACAATGGGGCTCGGGAGGACCGATTTCGGGTTGACGGGCGGCTTCTCGCGTAGCTTCGACAGCACCCGAACTCGTGACTGTGGGGCCCGCGTGCTGGCCGGAGGGGCCGTGTGGGACCCGGTGGCACCGCTGTAGTGGGGACACTTGGGGAAGCGCTCCCCGGGATGTCGGCACGCTGATTCACCGGCCGGAGGCCGGACGGCTCCGATCGACACCGGTCGGAATAACCGGCCACGGATCTGCCGGTTCTATTTTTCAACGCGCGACCCGACGAGATCGCTCACTGCGACCAACCCCGATGTCGGATCGACGATCAGGAGATACCGATGGAAAGCTCTCTCGAAATACTTCAAGATAGGACTGGAGAGAGTAGCTGGATCTTCACGGATCTGGGCCTTAACTAATTTTGAAGCTGCTGTTGTACAATACCCGAATTCTCAGATCAGCAGAGAACTTTCCTGTGAATCACCTTTGACCGCGAGGTAGACGTCCGAATCTGAAGTTGGGTCCTTCAGTAAAGTTGTAGATCTTCAAGAGAGGAAACCAGGGGTATTTTCAGATCCGGAAAATATGGTGATTTGGATTTTCTACAGTGTTTACACTGGACTGGGGTCAGATCTGGACTGATGCAGACAGAACTGTAGATGAGTTGGAAAAGGAATTTCTAAAAATATGAGATGAACTTTCAAAATTCCACAAAAATTTGGAGAGGTATAGGAAGGTGGAAAGAACTCCCAGTAAAATTAGGGGCTCCAAGAAAAATGAAAAAGTGGTCGGGAAATGGAAAACTCAGGAAAACTATCACTATAGACAGAGATCTGGCAGAACTGGAATGACAGTTTGAACGAAAATTAAAAAATATCAAATGAAGGAAATATGACTTGAAATTTTTTGTGAAGATAAGGGTTCGAGAGGTGAACCACTCCTGACATTTTCAGCTCCAGAGGAGGAGGGGGGTGGGAGCAGAAATTCGTGAAAGTTACCTCTGTCCTGGATGGACAGATTATCGAAGACGGCTTCGCGGCGGCTCGATGGCGGCACGAACGGCGGCGGCGGCGGCACCGATGAACTCAGAGATTGAGGGGGATGAGATATCACTCTAGAATGGGGGTTGGGGATGAAGAAACCAGAGGGAGAGAGAGGGGAGGTCGAAATTCACTCAAGGGGGGCTCTTGCACAATGCTTTTTTCTCCTTTCATTAATTTCCACATGAAAATACAACCTTTTATATGCTAGGTATCAAATCTAATGTAGACCCTTGGATCTAGGGATGGTGAATGAAGGGCTGGGATGAAGTGTGAACAACACACAAAAAAATAAAATTAAATGAAAGGAAGGGGGCGGCCTATTGACCAAGGGAGGGGGTTGGTGGCCAACCTTTGGAATGTTGACCCCTTTGTCTCCCATGTGTCCATATGACTAGTCCAACCTTCTAGATGTCCACCTAGGAGGGTTGACCAGCCCCACAAGATGACATGGACCAATGGGAATGGGCTGAGGGCCCCCTAGTTGGACCTACTACACAATTGCACAAAAACCCACACAATCCATGGGAATGACTCATTGGCTTATAAAGCCTTACATTTGTGTACATACTTTCCCAAGGATATGAACACAAACTAAAAGGACATAAATGCAAAAAAAAAAGGTACATGCTCGGCGTCGATTGCCATTAGTTAGAATGGGATTTGACTGAGGGTTTGACCTGTTAGAAAATAGAGATTTTCTTCCGGGGCCGCAAGGGGCGCTGCCCCCTTGACCCTCGCGACCTGACCGCTCATGTCGATCCGCACGACCTGACCGCGCAGGTCGATCAGCGTGCGAGAGTGCACGATGGTGGTGCATGACGCGATGGGCTGCTGGGAGTCCCGAGTTGGGCTCGAACTTACTGTAGAGTGCCTATAGCATACGCGGCCACCAGGTGCTCGGGGAAATTCCCGACGCGCGTGCGTGGGCCGTATCCGGGTGATGTGAGCTTCTGAAGCTTATGGTTGGTCCCAGGTGGGTCTTCCTTTGACTTCAGAGGGCTAGAGGGAGGCGACTTGGGGGTAGACCCCGTCCTCGTTGCTGGGTGCCACATGGCGTGGCTTGTAGTCGGGGCGCCCCTGGGTCGGCTCGGGTAGCTATGTTGAACGCGGGTAAACCCGCAAACTGAGTGATCGGGGGTGGGCCTGATCGATCGTTGATGTTGTCGTGGGTCACGGATAGCTAGTTAGGACCCTCGGTTGGGCCCCGTGACTGGGGCGTTGACATGATGATGCAGTTGGTCTGGCATTCGGGGTGACCCTCGCTCCCTTGCGAAGAGCCGTATGAAGCGGCAGGCCGTTCTGAGTCCCAAGTTAACTCGGTTGTTGAAGCGTCGGCGGTGTGATACCATATGTAGAGTGTCAGGGGGTGATCCTTGAATCTTCACAGAGTGCCGTAAGCTATGGCATGTTGTCATGAATCCTGAAACTGACCAGGTTGTCGGGAAACTGGCTGGCACAGTGTCGTTTGCGTGGGGCGGATCCCCGGTTGTTATGTTGTGCCGCTTGAACCGGCGAAGTGTCTCGATTTTCATGCTCAACTCGACTGGTAGAGCAACTTTGGTGATGTGCCATTTTGCTCTATTTAGGGAGTATTTCCCGATGCTTAATCCTCAATTAATTCGAGAAAATAAGCTGGTGCCAACAAATGCCCCCCACGGGGCGTGCGTCGGAGGCGAAGACGACGACGTGCGGCCCGTGCGCCTTTCAGGCTTGAATTCTCCCGGCCTTATTGGCGTGGTGGGAGTCACCTTTTCTGGGGGTTGACGCTCCCGTTGCCCTCTTTCATGCGACGGTGGTATGTTCGCAGAAGACCGTTAAGTCTGAGAGGTTATAGAGCTGGATTTCAAAGGGATCTGAGTGGCTGGATACACGCGTGGTGCTTGAAGTTGTAGCCCGCTATCCGTGACTTGGGAATTCTGTTCCCATTTGTCTCGCGTGTTGGGCTTGTGGCAGAGGTGCGCAGGGCCTGCATCACGGGATTAATCAGGTCTGGACGTCGAACTCTCCATACAGGTGGTTGCTTCGGCGGTTGATGGTGTGACTGGGATGTACGCCAATGCCGATGGCGAAGAGAGGCCAGGGGAGCCTAGTGTAACAATGCTTCTGACTCTGTTGCCTATGTCTGGGGCCTGCCTTGCACAACGGGTTTTGTGGATTTTCTGAGGAGAGGCGGATCGGTGGAAAGGACCCTCCCCCGTTGGAAATCTGAGACAAGGGAGGCCATGGCTGTTGAGCCCATCCCGCCTCGTAGGGTGGCTGGCGAGCAATGGGAGACCACATGTGGCTCCCTTTCCATTATCTGAGGTTGCACTGGCGGGGGCCATGTCTTGCCCCCAGAGGTGGACTTGTGGACTGAGATTTGTGTTTTCTCAGGTTTTTCACCTTGTCTAAGTCGAGGAGTGCCTTGAGTATTTTTCACTCCTTAGCATGTTCCCCTTTGACCGTGACCATAGCCGACGATGCTGCATAAGGGGGTTCGAGACTTCCCTGTCTTGGGAATTGGAGAGCCACCTATCCCTCAGCTTCTGGGATTACTGGTTGGCGGCGAGATGACCGTCGCTCTGACCGATGCTTTGTGGCGAAGCCTGTGGTCTGTCATTAGCAGCCTACCACTGCTGTGGTGGTTGATTCTGTTGTGTTAGATGGAAGCACTCTGTCACCACGAAGTGTGGATCTAGAGGGGGGTGAATAGATCGATGGCCTAATTTAAATCACAATGAGACTCTAATGCAAAATTTAAGCAGATCTACTAGATCACTAACTCGAGTGATAGATCTGAGCAGAAACAAAAATGATCTGAGAAGAGAATCAAGAGAAGCAACCACACACCATATCATAGGCAATCACACAAGCACATAACACACTAGATTTTTAGGTGGTTCGGTCCTCCAGACCTACGTCCACCCCACACTCAAACCCAAGTGTGGCTTACTGCTGCGCAACACAGCTTACGTCCGCTGGGCCTTACAGCTTAGCCTACAACTGCTGAGCTTCATAGCTTGCTGTCCGAGACCTAGTCTCGCCCGCTGAGGAATTACAGCTTGACCTGTCCAGAGGATATACCTCTGCAACCGCTGCGGACTACAGCTTGACCCGACCAGAGGCAACACCTCTGCAAACCGCTGGGGACTACAGCTTGACCCGACCAGAGGTAACACCTCTGCAAACTGCTGAGCAATACAGCTTAGCTCTGCTGACAAACAGCTTGAAGAAAGGTTTCGGAAAATAAAAGACAGAATCAGAACGAAAACAAGAAAATCCCAACAGGGAATATAGCTCGCAATGAGCAAACTCAGCTCTGGTATCTGAACCAAGAGACTGAGGAACAATATCTCAATAAACTCTCTAAAATCAACCTTCTCAATCTTCTCTTCTCTCTCTTTTTCTTCTCTGCTCTTCTCTTCTCTCTCTTTTTCTTCTCTGCTCTCGGTGGCTCTCTGCTACTTCACTTTCTCTGCTCGAGCTTCACCATACACTTCTCCAGATGAAGAAGTGTTCCTTTTATACCAGCAGCAATTAGGAGGGCGTGTGTCTTCCATATTTCCCGCCCAACATTTTGCTCACGTGGCAGCATCCAGGCTTGATGCTTTACATGTGTCACGATCCTGAGCCGTCCTCCCTTCTCGGATCATGTGCCATTCTTAAACTTCACGAAAAGTACCTGTCAGTCAGTTGGAGAGAATTATCAGTTTAAGACTAAACACTTGTACAGACTTTGTAGTGTGTAATGCAGTGTGCATGCAGTGAGGTGTGTACATTGAAAGTGGATGCACAGTCGTGCCGTCAACAAATGTATGGACTTAGTGTGCATGCGACAACAATGTATAGACTTTGCAATGCCTAGTGTTAAAGCATGAGAGCACAATGCACAAACTTAGTGTGTGCATGTGTGGACTTTGAGTGCATGACACAGGGTGATGTACATACTTGCCACTAGATATCGGCTAATGGATGTATAGACTTTGTAATGCTTCTGAACACGGGCTGTACAGACTTGGTCGTATGAACTGATGAAGGTTGTACAGACTTAGTCGAATGAACCACAAGCGGCGATGTGTAGACTTGTCCAATGTACAGTCTTAGCAGCGAGATGCACACACATGCCGTCAACAAGACGATGTACAGACTTGAGAAATGATGCATGCACAAGACGATGTACAGACTTGATCTTGTGAACACAGGCTGTACAGACTTTGAGAAACGATGCATGCACAAGGAATGTACAGACTTTGTCTTGAGTATATGAAGCATGAAGTAATGTGCAGACTTGACCGATGCAATGTATAGACTTGACCGATGCATAGACTTTGTAATATAGCATGATACCTAAACATGCACTGACTAGATGCTCACCATATGCATCGACCTTAAGGTATGCATAGAGACGCTAAGTGAGACGCTAAGTAAGACGGATCTTAACAAGCATTGACTTGAAAATGTATGAAGAACATAGGCTGTATAGACTTCAAATCAAAGGATGCACTGGCTGTACAGACTTTGCATATGCATGTGAATGTATAGACTTTGTGTGTAATCTTCAAGACGATGTACAGACATGCCAGCAACGAATGTGCAAACTTTGTACAGTCTACAAGCAATGTGCAGACTTGCTAGAATGATGCACGAACACAACAATAGGTAATGTAGAGACTCTGAATGCATGGAACACACAGAAAATCTGATAAAGACAATTTCATCAAAAATATGAACAGTTGCCAATCAATCAAAACAAGTTGTTGTCAATGAAGTAAGGCTTATTGTCAACATCATCAACAGAGGAGTCACAACAATCTCCCCCTTTTTGATGATGGCAACACCTTATCATATAGAATGACAACACCATGTCATATCCTATATGATCTTACAATGTAAAATATTTTGATGAAAGACATGATTTGTTAGTCAGATCTGTCATGCATATGCTATGAATGCATGCTGAGAAATGAAAAATAACTCCCTGCTAACAAGATCTCCCCCTTTGCCATAACATGATCTCCCCCTTTGCCATAATAATGTATACACTCCCCCTGGAATTCATCAATCAGACAATATATTCTCCCCCTTTGCCATCAACAAAGAGGAGGGAAAGAAAGTGTAAGGGAAGAAGGATATCTGACTGGTATTCTGAGCAAGTAGTTCAGGAATTAAGCATTCTAAAGCATAGAGCCTTTAGTCATATGAATTTAGAAACTGCTTAGAGATTGAATTCTGGTTTGAAGGTTATAAAAGTTAGAGTTCATGCACTACAATCATTGAATGAGTTTGCGGTGCATGATAATAGCAATAAACCAGAATCACATTGGTATGAGAGATTTAGTTTCAAAGTATCTTACTTTCTTTGACTCAGTAAAATTTGTTAAGAGATACCAGGTCATGTATTGAAATTAAATAATTTGACATACCTGAGTTTTCCTTTTTGAAGGAACATCATTTTCAATTTTATTTCATTAAGGGCATTCAGGTGCCATTTGTCTTTTTACGTAAGGGTACACGTTTATCAGACGCCAGTACCCCTAGATACTCGACATGATGGACCATTCTGCCTATGATCAAATTCAACAGGACTGATTTGCACCTTTTTGTGTGAGGATACACGTTTATGAGACGCAGGTATCCCCAGGTACTCAGTGAAACCACCCTACTGTTTTGACCATTTATACAGAGATAACTGATACACATCATGACATAAGTGTTATCCATTTCTTTGATGGATCACTCAATTTCTCAATGCTTTACCAGTCATTGCTCTGCCAACATTATTTTTCAATTATTTTTCTTAGCTGTCCTTTATTTGTTTCAGAATGACTTGTTTAAGGATAATACACATACTTAGCCTTCTCTAACTGGATTTCAGGTGAGTTTTTCAGATTTCAGATACAGTTAACTTTGTCTGACATGTAATGAAAGAAGGGTTGAGAGCTTTATCAATTATCAGCATTCTTATTTACTGATTGCAATCTTTAAACTCTAAAGTTTATAAAATTTAAACCATTAAGTCAGTCTTTAAGCAATTAAAATTCTTATAAAGGAAGAAGTCTGTTTTCTATTGCTTAAGAATTAGAACTGACTAACAGATTGCCATATTGTCAGACTCAACTCATTCAGGGTCAAAGGGTTTAATGAAATCAAGAGAGAAAAGAATTTGAGTTTCAATGAAGTTGATGACCTCTCTGAATTACATACAACACTCCCCCTGTCTATATGCATGTGGTTTTGCAAATGAATGGGAAGAATTAGAGGAGAGAGAGCTTAGGCATAGTCATGGCTGAATGATATGCAATGAGGATCATGACTGTGATGCCAATTGATATGTCATGAAAAATATGAATGTTATGCATGCATGGTCTGGTGCAACATTCAACAACCACAGAGTTTTATTTAGACTACCAGATGTAAATCCAGATCAGAATTTTATTCAAACCACCTGAAAGTTTATTCATCATGCTGAAATTTACACAAGCCAAGTTCTCTTCTAAGAAAGTTGAACCTTTCATTCCCTAGTGGCTTAGTAAAGATATCAGTAATTTGTTTTTCTGTTTCAATAAAATTCAATTCAATTTCCTTTTTATTGACAGCATCTCTAAGAAAATGGTGTTTGATCTCTATATGCTTAGTCCTAGAATAATGAACATGACTTTTAGCTAAACATATAGCACTAGTATTATCACATAAAATTGGAATACATCCCAATTTTATCTGATAATCAGACAGTTGGTGCTTGATCCAAAGTACTTGGGCTGCACAGTTTCCAGCTGTGACATATTCAGCCTCAGCTGTGGACAAAGCTACTGTGTGTTACTTTTTAGATGCCCAAGACACTAGACAACCACCTAGGAATTGACAGTAGCCACTAGTACTTTTTCTATCTACTCGACACCCATCATAGTCTGCATCAGTGTAGGCTAGAAGTTCTAACTCACACCCAGCAGGATACCATAGACCAAGTTCTTGAGTGCCTAGTAGATACCTAAAAATCCTTTTCACAGACTTAAGGTGTGACTCTTTAGGACTAGCCTGAAATCTAGAACATAGACACACTGCAAACTGAATATTAGGCCTAGATGCTGTAAGATATAAAAGGGATCCGATCATACCTCTATATAGCTTTTGGTCCACTGGTTTACCTTGAGGATCTGTATCTAAGCTGGTCGAGGTACCCATTGGAGCAACTATTTCTTTGAGGTCGTCCATCTTGTATTTCTTCAGTAAATCCCTTATGTACTTGGACTGAGTGATGAAGGTTCCATCTTTTGACTGTGTAACCTGCTGTCCAAGAAATAATTTGAGCTCGCCCATTGAGCTCATTTCAAATTCATTAGTCATAATCTGAGAAAACTCCTCATAAAGTTTGGGGTTAGTTGACCCAAAAACCATGTCATCCACATAAATTTGAACAATAAGTATATCTGGATGACTTACCTTAGTGAACAAAGTTTGATCAACTACTCCTCTTGTGAAGTTCTTATCTGTGAGAAATTTGCTCAACCTGTCATATCAAGCTCTAGGAGCTTGCTTAAGACCATAGAGAGCTTTATTAAGTTTATAAACATGATTGGGGAAGTCTAAACATTCAAAGCCAGGAGGCTGCCTCACATAGACATCCTCACTGATTTCCCCATTTAGAAAAGTAGATTTTACATCCATCTGCTGGAGATTTATTCCTAAGGAACATGCATGAGCCAATAAAATTCTAATTGCTTCTAACCTGGCTACAGGGGCAAAAGACTCTTCAAAGTCTATTCCAAATTCTTGGTTATACCCCTGAGCTACAAGTCTGGCCTTATTCTTAACTACATTCCCTAACTCATCAGTTTTATTCCTAAATACCCATTTAGTCCCTATGACTGTCCCATGATCTGGAGGTGGGACCAAGTGCCACACCTTATTCCTATCAAATTGATTGAGCTCCTCATGCATGGCATTAGTCCAATGCACATCCTTGAGAGCACAGTCAATGGACTTGGGTTCTACATGAGAAACAAGAGCATATGCATTCAGTTCATTTTGAAGTCTAAAATGGCCTCTAGTCTTAGGAGGGTCATGCAAATTTGCAATCACATTATCTACAGGATGATCTTTCAGATATCTAATGTTGACAACTTGATTATCATGATTTTCACTTACCTCCCCCTGAACTGTAGACTCTTCTCCATTAAGCTCTTCATTTTCTTCCTCATCTTCCGATTTGTCTGCAGGGTTCCCTTCTTTCAGAATATCACCATTGTCTTCATTCCTGCATTGACCAATATTAGTCTTTACCAAAGATTCATCAAAAATAATATGTGGAGATTCTTCAACAGATTTGGAGTTTAGATTATACACTCTATATGCCCGGGTGTTTTCAGAGTAACCAAGAAAAATTCATGGTTCACTTTTAGGTTCAAATTTATCAAGGTCTCTTTTATCATTTATATGAATAAAGCATTTTCAACCAAAAACCTTGAAATGAGCAATTGAAGGTTTCTTACCCTTTATGATCTCATAAGGTGTTTTCTGGGTAGAAGGTCTTACCATAGCTCTGTTGATTACATAACATGCAGTATTTACAGCTTCAGCCCAGAACTTCCTTGGCAGACCACCTTCAACTAAGAGTGTACGACCCATCTCCACCAGGGTTCTGTTTCTCCTCTCCACAACTCCATTCTGCTCGGGTGTCCTTGGTGAGGAGAACTTGTGATGAATACCATTTGTCCTACAGAAATCCTCGAATTGTGAGTTTTCAAACTCACCTCCATGATCAGTTAAAATGTTTTCAATTTTCTGGTTTATCTTAAGATAGAACTCCTGAAATTCTGTGAATGCATCACTTTTCTGTGACAAGAAGTATACCCAAGTGTACCTAGAGAAGTCATCTATCAGAACAAACCCATACTTCCTCCCTGATAAGCTGACAGACCTCGTTGGCCCAAAAAGGTCCATGTGTATCAGCTCATAGGGTTTAGAGGACAGATTTTCTGTTCTAGATTTGAATGACTTCCTAGTTAACTTGGACTGAGTACATGCATCACAGAATTTATTTTCTTTCTTAAAAGAGACTTCAGGAAGTCCTCTAACCATGCTGTGCTTATTCAATTTATACAATACTGTGTAACTAGCATGGCCTAACCTACGATGCCATAAGAAGGCTAAATCTTCTTTGCTAGCCTTGAGACATAGGTTAGAATGTGATATGTCATCTAAGTCTATCATGTATGTATTATTAATTCTTTTACCAGAAAACTTAACAAAGTCAGAATCAGGTTCAAACACTTTACAGCATTGAGAGTCAAAAAGAACTTTATACCCTTTATCACATAACTGGCTGATGCTAAGTAAATTATATGCTAAACCTTCAACCAGCATGACATCTTCAATGCAACAGGTAGTACACTTACCTACCTTACCTGACCCGACAATTCTACCTTTTGTGTTGCTACCAAAGGTGACAAGGCCTCCATGTTTCTCTGTCAGCATGCAGAACTTGGCCTTATCTCCTGTCATATGCCTGGAGCAGCCACTATCCAGGTACCACAGGTTGTTCTTGGCTGCCAGGCATACCTGCACACACAATTAGGTAGAGAATTTTGGAACCCAAGTCTGTTTGGGCTCCAGAGCAGATGAAATACAGGTAAAATATGAAAGCAAACTTTTAGGAATCCACATTTGTTTAAAAGAGTTCTGTTCATTGAATTTTCCAGATTCCTTTCTGTTATTATTCCTCTTCTTTTTGTTGTTTTTCTTTTTGTAAGTACCAGCAGGATTATTTACAGATTTGTAGCTTCTGTGCCAGTGCCTTGACCACGGTGCATTCAAGAAATTGTGGCCATAGTAGTTTTTGGGCTGGCTGAAGAAATGCAAGTTCCTGGGTGTCTAAATGCCATACCCACCAATCCAATTTTGAGTGTAAGGTCTGTAAAACCGTGTAGCCTGATATGCATGACCTGTGTACCTCCCCGGAGTCCTAGTCCACCCTAATCTATTGGAATAGTTTGACTGTGCAGTGTAGTGAGACTGAACTCTAGGTTGATAGAATTGTTTGGATTGATTTCTAAATGTATTCTGTCTCCCTTGCACCTTCGACCCTGCTGACCTATTTACAGGTGTGTGTTGGGTCTTCTTCTGAGATGGTGGTGGTGGTGGAGACTTGGTGGCCTTACCATGGGGTTTATATGCATGTGTAGGCTGACCCCTAACCTGAGACTGAGCTTTAGGATTTGGCTTGGTTGTACCAGCTCTACTGTGCTCACCAATCTTTTGTTTGCCCTTCTCCTCAGCACTGGGCTTCTTCAGGTTCACAGTTTTATTTACAGAATTATCTGAATTCATGTTAATGAGAGGTCTTTTCTCTTTCTGTGCAACAAATGATATAGTTTTCATTGCAAGACTTTTAGTTGCACTGGAATTAAATCCAAGACCTCTCTCTTGAAATTGACTTTGGACCCTAATAAGGCATTTAGGTTCTCTGAACCTTGGGTCATTTTTTCTATTGTTCTCAGCTTGTCCTCATTATCTTTCTGAACATTTTCAACAGATTTCTTCAGTTCAGTGTTCACACTTAGGACAGCTTCATACTTTTCATTTACAATCTTCATTTCACTCTCATATTTTTGTATTCTCAATTTCCATTCATCAATTGCATTTTCTAGCCTCTCATTCTCTTCCTTAGAAATTTTTAGCTCATGCTTGATTTCTTCAATTTCTGAGCATGTGAGTTTCAGCTTAGCATTTTCAGATTCGAGGCATGCAATTTTATCAGTCAATGTTTTGTCATTTTGCATGGAATTTATTTTTCTTCTTAGATGCCTATTTTCTTTTCTAATATCATCTACTTTATCAGCAATATCATGATAGGCATCTACCCAATCAGCAATGGTAAAATTATCAAATCGAGAGGGTACCTCATCAGAATCTTCCTCTCTGTCTTCAGAACTGGTTGCCATGAGGCAAATGGGCTTTTCAGCTTCTTCCTCACTGTCCGAGCTGTTGCTCAAGGTACCTTCGTCCTCATCACTCCAGGTACTCACCATGGCTTTCCCTTTAGTGTTCTTTCTCTTGGACTTGTTCTTGAGCTTCTGATTCTCTGGACAATCAGCTTTCAGATGGCCGATTTTCCTGCATTGGTAACACACATTAGATTCAGTTCTCCTTACAAGATTAGATTTATACCTTGTATCATGTCGGCCACCACTAAGGTTCCTTCGGCTAAATCACCTTCCTTCTTTCCTGAGGAACCGCCTGAATTCCCTGGTGATCATTGCTATCTCATCACCTTCTATTTCTTCTCCAGACAGGCTCTCCTCGGATGATGATCCATTATAGCTGGATCGGCTGGATTTGCTGGCACTAGCTTTCAGAGCGATCAATTTTTTCTTCTTCTCAGCTTCCTCTATCTTCGGTAGATGTATTTCATAAGCCATCAGCGATCCAATCAACTCATCTGCCCTGGTGTTGTGCAGATCCCTTGAATCTTCCATTACAGTAGCTTTAGTGTGCCAAATAGGAGTCAGGGAACGCAGGATTTTCCTTACAATCTTATATTCTGAATATGTCTTCCCGAGACCTCTGAGACCGTTTGTGATGACTGTCAGTCGAGCGTACATCTCCTTGATGGTCTCATTGGGCTTCATCCTGAAAGCTTCATACTCTGACACCAGGAGGTTTGCCTTCGTCTCTTTTACCTGAGAGGTCCCTTCGTAGATAGCCTCTAGCTTATTCCACATCTCTTTGGCTGAAGTGCAAGACGATACATGAGAGAACTCTGTGGGGTGCAGGGCGCACTGAATCGCATTGATGGCGCTCCAGTTCAGAGTGGACCTTCGGATCTCTTCCTTGGTCCAGACATCCTCGTTCGGGGACAGCTCAAAAGGTCCCTTACTCACCACCTTCCAAGTCTCATAATCCTTCACCCTCAAAAAGACTTGCATATGGTTCTTCCAGTATGCATAATTTGATCCATCAAAGTAAAAGGGTTTGGTGGTAGAATGTCATTCAGCGATCAACCCTCTTGCATCTATCTGTACCTTCCTTTTCAGGCTGTAAGTCCCTGTAGAAGAGTTAGGCTCTGATACCAACTGTTGTGTTAGATGGAAGCACTCTGTCACCAGGAAGTGTGGATCTAGAGGGGGGTGAATAGATCGATGGCCTAATTTAAATCACAATGAGACTCTAATGCGGAATTTAAGCAGATCTACTAGATCACTAACTCGAGTGATAGATCTGAGCAGAAATAAAAATGATCTGAGAAGAGAATCAAGAGAAGCAACCACACACCATATCATAGGCAATCACACAAGCACATAGCACACCAGATTTTTAGGTGGTTCGGTCCTCCAGACCTACGTCTACCCCACACTCAAACCCAAGTGTGGCTTACTGCTGCGTAACACAGCTTGCGTCCGCTGGGCCTTACAGCTTAGCCTACAACCGCTGAGCTTCACAGCTTGCTGTCCGAGACCTAGTCTCGCCCGCTGAGGAATTACAGCTTGACCTGTCCAGAGGATATACCTCTGCAACCGCTGGGGACTACAACTTGACCCGACCAGAGGCAACACCTCTGCAAACCGCTGGGGACTACAGCTTGACCCGACCAGAGGTAACACCTCTACAAACTGCTGAGCAATACAGCTTAGCTCTGCTGACAAACAGCTTGAAGAAAGGTTTCAGAAAATAAAAGACAGAATCAGAACGAAAATAAGAAAATCCCAACAGGGAATATAACTCGCAATGAGCAAACTCAGCTCTGGTATCTGAACCAAGAGACTAAGGAACAATATCTCAATAAACTCTCTGAAATCAACCTTCTCAATCTTCTCTTCTCTCTCTTTTTCTTCTCTGCTCTTCTCTTCTCTCTCTTTTTCTTCTCTGCTCTCGGTGGCTCTCTGTTGCTTCACTTTCTCTGCTCGAGCTTCACCATACACTTCTCCAGATGAAGAAGTGTTCCTTTTATACCAGCAGCAATTAGGAGGGCGTGTGTCTTCCACATTTCCCGCCCAACATTTTGGTCACGTGGCAGCATCCAGGCTTGCTGCTTTACACGTGTCACGATCCTGAGCCGTCCTCCCTTCTCGGATCATGTGCCATTCTTAAACTTCACGAAAAGTACCTGTCAGTCAATCGGAGAGAATTATCACTTTAAGACTAAACACTTGTATAGACTTTGTAGTGTGTAATGCAGTGTGCATGCAGTGAGGTGTGTACATTGAAAGTGGATGCACAGTCGTGCCGTCAACAAATGTATGGACGTAGTGTGCATGCGACAGCAATGTATAGACTTTGCAATGCCTAGTGTTAAAGCATGAGAGCACCAATGCACAAACTTAGTGTGTGCATGTGTGGACTTTGAGTGTATGACACAGGGCGATGTACATACTTGCCACCAGATATCGGCTAATGGATGTATAGACTTTGTAATGCTTCTGAACACGGGCTGTACAGACTTGGTCGTATGAACCAATGAAGGTTGTACAAACTTAGTCGAATGAACCACAAGCGGCGATGTGTAGACTTGGCCAATGTACAGTCTTAGCAGCGAGATGCACACACATGCCATCAACAAGATGATGTATAGACTTGAGAAACGATGCATGTACAAGACGATGTACAGACTTGATCTTGCGAACACATGCTGTACAGACTTTGAGAAACGATGCATGCACAAGGAATGTACAGACTTTGTCTTGAGTATATGAAGCATGAAGTAATGTGCAGACTTGACCGATGCAATGTATAGACTTGACCGATGCATAGACTTTGTAATATAGCATGAGACCTAAACATGCACTAACTAGATGCTCACCATATGCATCGACCTTAAGGTATGCACAGAGACGCTAAGTGAGACGCTAAGTAAGACGGATCTTAACAAGCACTGACTTGAAAATGTATGAAGAACATAGGCTGTACAGACTTCAAATCAAAGGATGCACTGGCTGTACAGACTTTACATATGCATGTGAATGTATAGACTTTGTGTGCAATCTTCAAGACGATGTACAGACATGCCAACAACGAATGTGCAGACTTTGTGCAGTCTACAAGCAATGTGCAGACTTGCTAGAATGATGCACGGACATAACAATAGGTAATGTAGAGACTCTGAATGCATGGATCACATAGACAATCTGATAAAGACAATTTCATCAAAAATATGAACAGTTGCCAATCAATCAAAACAAGCTGTTGCCAATGAAGTAAGGCTTATTGTCAACATCATCAACAGAGGAGTCACAACAGATTCTTCTTTTGGGATGCTGGCATCGTCTGTTGACTGCCCATGGGGGCGCATTTGCCAAGCTTGGCGCCCACCGTCCTATGGGACGGGCTGGTCACAGCTCTGAAGCATTGTAGCTGGAGTTGTGTTGTAGGGCACTTGTAAATCGTCAAGTTTTGATGCTAGAAGTCACTTTATCATGGGTCGATGTGACTGGGATTATAGCTGGTGGGTCGGGGGTTACAGGGGGAACTGGGATCATAATAGGCCTTCGAAGTTGAGAGATTCTAGCTCCTGCCAGGGCCGCCATTGCACGGTCGAAATGGTAGGGGCCGGCTGGTTGGCTGGTGGTGTCAGGGAATCAGGAAAGGCCGGAGTAACAGGGGGATGGATGATGTTTAACCGAGAAGTGGGCAGCCGCGGAGCAGCCACGGAGACCACACCCAAGAAGTGGGGTGATCCTACGACTGGGGCGAAGCTGTCGAAAATAATTGGCGTCGTAGGTGTGTTGGTCTGATGCTGCTGGAGGCAAGATTCGGCAAGACATGTTGACCTGGTGGTGCTGGGGGTCGGTGTAATGCCTCGGACCTTTCGGGTATTTTCTGGATAGTTATCGGGTCAAGATCCGTGGGTTTCGGATCACTTTTATGGGTCCCGGATTCACGTTTTAGCGGTTTCCGCGTGTTTTGCCGATCGGACCTTCGGAACCCCATGTAGGGTGAACCGTCGCGTTCTCTGACTCCAGGACGTTACCACTGCGATGTACTCTTCCCGAGGATCACGGAGGTAATTTTTTTGTATTTTTTTTAATTTTAGGATTTTCTAGATTTTTCCCTATATAAACCCCTTAACCTTTTCTCTCTCCCCATCTCTCATTTCTCACCCTCTCTCCCTCTCTCTTCTCTCACGCTCTCTTTCTCCCCTCTCTTCTCCGACGGCCGACGGAGCGAGGCGGGGGCTAGGTGGAGGCGGCGCGGGCGAGGACGGGCGAGGATCGAGGCGGTGGAGGCGTGGCGATGCTCGGGGGCGTGTTCGTGAGCCGACGAGGGTTTCACGGTGATTTCTTCGTGGATCGACGTCCACGGCGCGTCATTTCTTCGGTGGAGGTAGGGAGATGGACCCCCAGCTCGTGAGCTTCCTTTTGTGCAAGTTTTGTAGGCCGCGGTGAGCCGAGTGGGCGTATTTGGGGATTTTTGGGAAAAATCCATGTTTTAGGGCTCGTGAGCCGATCTACCGTTTCACCGCGTTTTTGGCCGATCCGAGGCCGTAGATGCATGCTAGGGGTCATTTGTGTTATGTTAGATGGACGCAGTCTATTACCACTGAGAGTGGATCTAGAGGGGGGTGAATAGATCTAATGTCTAATTTTAAAACACAGTTGAACTCTAATGCGGAATTAAAACAAGCAACTGTTGAACGACATAAGGAACACTATGAAATCACACAAACCACAGGCAATCACACAGTAGACACCGATCTTTAAGGTGGTTCGATCTCAATCCAGAGATCTACGTCCACCCCACACTCCAACTGGAATGTGGATCCTGCGGAGTCACAGCATGAATAGCTGGGCTTCACAGCTTGCCAATAGACCGCTGATACACAGCTTCGCTGGGCTTTACAGCTTGCCGACCAGAGGAACAAATCCTCTGCAACCGCTGGGTGATACAGCTTAGCCGTCCGAGACCTGGTCTCGCCTGCTGAGGATTACAGCTTCACCTGTCCAGTGGAAACCTCCACTGTAATTTGCTGGCTCACAGCTTGATAACAAAAGAGTTTCGAAAATAGTAAAGACAGAAACAAATGAAATGGAAGACCAAAACGAATGTAGCTCAATTGAGCAGTATCGGCTCTGGTATCTGAACCAAGAGACTGATTTACAAGACTTCGAAAAGACTCTCTCAACTCAACTCTCTCAATCTTCTCTTCTCTCTTTCTCTTCTTCTCTCTGAATCTTCTTCTCTCTTTTTCTTCTTCTCTGTGGATCGTGCAGGCGCTCACTCTCTGTTCTTTTCTCTTAGCTCTGGCTGCTTCTCTTCGATCAGCCTTCTTCTGAGGAAGAAGACTTCCTTTTATACCAGCAGCAGATTGGATAGGGCGTGTGGCTTCCACATTTCCCGCCCAGAGAATTCGCCAGATCCGAGGAATTTTGACCACATGGTAGCATCCTGGCTGGGCTGCTTCCACGTGTCATAATCTGGGCACCTCATCCTTCCTTGGATCACGAGCCAATCCTTCATCTTTGCACCTTAGTCCCTGTCAGTCAGTCGAAAGGAACTTATCAGTTTAATGTCGACACTTTGTACAGACTTCATAGTATGCAATGCAGACATTGTATAGACTTGCTGAAGTGTAATGCAATGTGCAGACTTTGATCGTAGTTAAAGACAGCAATGTGCAGACTTTGTGCAATGTATGGACTTGCGTTCAGCAGCAATGTATAGACTTGAACACATGCATGCTATATGATGTACATACTTCTTATATGAAGGCAACCGCTGGAGCATGTATAGACTTCATATATGCAGTGCTATGGCATGTGCAGATTTCATATATTCAAGACTGAGGTGTGTACAGGCTTAGTGAATGTAACACTGAAGCATGTACAGACTTCACGTATGCAAGACTATGAACATTACTCATGGATGTACTGACTTGCTACTATCGAATGTGCAGACTTGAGTAGCATTCAACAGCCAATGTATAGACATGCAGACTTGTGCAGACTACGTGCACTGCATGAAGCAGTGTATAGACTTATGAGTGGAATGTGCAACCAATGTACATACTTTGCAAGGCCTAGTGTTAAAGCATGAGAGCACAATGCATCATGTACAGACTATGCGTTTTGCAAGCAGACAATGTATAGAGTTGATGATGCGATGCTCAACAAAAAGACGCCTTACACTTAGGCGTTTGTTTCAGAAGTGACGCCACTTATGGTGAGCGTCAAATCTCGAGCATAGAGAATGTATAGACTTGCTACGGCACAAGGCAGCATAACGATGTACAGACTCGGCCAAGAGCAATGCATAATGCACATATGAATGTACAGACTTTGTTTGTGCTGTGCAAGCATGCTAAGATGCAATGTATAGACTTTATGCGAGCATGCTGCAGCCAATGTACATACTTAGACCTGCGTGCATGCAATGCGATGTATAGACTTGCCCATGGCTGTCTAGACTTTGCATGCGTGCTTATAGCAATGTGCAGACTTGCAGACAATGCGTTGTGCAGACTTGCGAGTGTGTGACATGCACAAAGACGCTAAGTAAGACATTCCAATGTATAGACTTCAAGTCCACTTGAGACGCTGAGTGAGACGGACCTCACATGCTATACAAACTTAAGAATGCACGATGTATAGACTTGCCAAAGGAAGGGCTGTACAGACTTGAGCAAAGGAAGGTCTGTATATACTTGAGAGTTCATGATGTATAAACTTGCCAGAGGAACTGGACGATGTACAGACTTGAGCAAAGCAAGGTCTGTATAGACTTGAGAGAGAGTTCACGATGAATAGACCTAGCCAAGACATGATGTATAGACTTTGGCAAAGCAAGGGCTGTACAGACTTCAACTCAGCTACAATGTATAGACTTGCTGGTGCAACGTAGGTAAAGATCAAGGAGTGTATAGACTTGATATCGTGGAACACACAGGCTGTACAGACTTCATCGATGTCTAGACTTGGAAAGTTAAGCTGGTGAATGTACAGACTTCACTGACGTCTAGACTTGGAAAGTTAAGCTGGTGAATGTATAGACTTCACTGACGTCTAGACTTGGAAAGTTAAGCTGGTGAATGTACAGACTTCACCGATGTCTAGACTTTGAATGAATGTGCATGCATTGAATAGACTTCACATATGATGTACAGACTTGCCAGTCAGACAGGCACAAGCTCTGTACAGACTTTAGCATGCAGACAGGCCATGTGAATGTATAGACTTATGTTCTAAACGATGCACAAGCACAACAATGCAATGTATGGACTTTGAGTGTGTAGACTTGTGTGTGTGCAATGTGTAGACCTGTGTGTGTGTGCATGACGATGTATAGACTCTTACTGCATAAAACACATAGACAATCTGACAGAGAGAGTTTCATCAAAACATAAACAGTTGCCAATCAATCAAAACAAGATGTTGCCAATGAAATAAAGCTATTGTCAACATCATCAACACAGAGGAGTCACAACAATCTCCCCCTTTTTGATGATGGCAACACCCTATCATATGGAATAACAACATCCTGTCATACAGATGTAATTTTGATGAAAGACATGAATTATTAGTCAGATTTGTCATGCAGATGCTATGGATGCATGCTGAGAAATGAAAACAGCTCCCTGCCAACAAGATCCCCCCCTATGCCATAATATGATGCATACACTCCCCCTGGAATTCACCAAACACACAATAAATTCTCCCCCTTTGCCATCAACAAAGAGGAGGGAAAGAAAGTACAAGGGAAGGAGCAAGAGAAATCATCTGACTGGCATTCTGAACAAGTAGTTCAGGAATAAGCATTTTAAAGCACAGAGTCTTCAATCATATGAATTTAGAAACTACTTTCAGATAGAGTTCTGGTTTAAAGAATATAAAATTTAGAGTTCATGCACTACAATCAATGGATAAGTTTTTTGTGCATGATAAAACAATAAACCAGAATCACATTTGCATGAGAGATTCAGTTTCAAAATATCTTACTTTCATAAACTCCGTAAAAAATGGTTAAGAGATACCAGGTCATGTGTTGAAATTAAACAAATTGACATCCCTGAAATTTCTTTTGAAGTAACAGCATTTTCAACATTATTTCATTAAGGGCATTCAGGTACCATTTGTCTTTTTGCGTAAGGGTATACGTTTATCAGACGCCAATACCCCTAGATACTCAACATGATGGACCATTCTGCCTATGATCAAACTCAATAAAACTGATTTACACCTTTTTGTGTGAGGGTACACGTTTATCAGACGCCAGTTACCCCCAGGTACTCAGTGAAACCACCCTGCTGTTTTGATCATTTTATACAGAGATAACTGATACACCTCATGACTTAAGTATTGTCCATTTCTTTGATGGATCACTTAGTTTCTCAGTATTTTACCAGTCATTGCTCTGCCAATGTTATGTTTCAATTAATTTTTAATGTTTTTCAATATCTTTCTTAGCTGTCCTTTATTTGTTTCAGAATGACTTGTTTAAGGACAATACACATACTTAGCCTTCTCTAACAGGATTTTAGATGAGTTTTTAGATTTCAAATATAATTGGCTTTGTCTGACATGAAATAAGATAAGGGTTGAGAGCTTTATCAATTTTCAGCTTTCTTATTTACTGATTACAATATTTAAACTTTAAAGTTTATAAAATTTAAACCATTAAGTCAGTCTTCAAGCAATTAAAGTTCTTATAAATGAAGAAGCCTGTTTTCTATTGCTTAGGAATCAGAACAGACTAATAGATTGCCATATTGTCAGACTCAACTCATTCAGGGTCAAAGAATTTAGATTTCAATAAAGTAGACGACCACTCTAAATTTCTAACAATACTCCCCCTGTCTATATGCATGTGGTTTTAGATGAGAGAGAGCTTAGACACAGTCATGACTAAATGATATACAATGATGATCATGAGTGTGATACCAAAAAAATATGAATGTCATGCATGATCATGAGTCTGTTGCAACATTCAACATTCACAAGGTTTATTCAAGCCATCAGAGAGTTTATTCATTATGCTGAAATTTACACAAGCCAAGTTCTCTTCTAAGAAATTTAAACCTTTCATTCCCAAGAGGCTTAGTAAAGATATCAGCAATTTATTTTTCAGTTTCAATGAAGTTCATTTCAATTTCCTTTTTATTTACAACATCTCTAAGAAAATGGTGTTTTATCTCTATATGCTTAGTCCTAGAATGATGAACATAATTTTTAGCTAAACATATAACACTAGTATTATCACACAAAATTGGAATACATTCGAGTTTTATTTGATAATCAACCAGTTGGTGCTTGATCCAAAGTACTTGGGCTGCACAGTTACCAGCTGCAACATATTCAGCTTCAGCTGTGGACAAAGCAACTGTGTGTTGCTTCTTGGATGCCCAAGATACTAGACAGCCACCAAGGAATTGACAGTAGCCACTAGTGCTTTTTCTATCTACTCGACACCCAGCATAGTCTGCATCAGTGTAGGCTAGAAGTTTTAACTCACACTTAGCAGGATACCATAGACCAAGCTCTTGAGTGCCTAATAGATACCTAAAAATCCTTTTCACAGATTTAAGGTGTGATTCTTTAGGACTAGCCTGAAATCTAGAGCATAAACACACTGTAAACTGAATATCAGGCCTAGATGCTGTAAGATATAAAAGGGATCTGATCATACCTCTATATAGCCTTTGGTCCACTGGTTTACCTTGAGGATCTTCATCTAAACTGGTTGAGGTACCCATTGGAGCAGCTATTTCCTTGAGGTTATCCATCTTGTACTTCTTCAATAAATCCCTTATGTACTTGGACTGAGAGATGAAAGTTCCATCTTTTGACTGTGTCACCTGCAGTCCAAGAAATAATTTGAGCTCACCCATTGAGCTCATTTCAAACTCATTAGTCATTATCTGAGAGAATTCCTCACACAATGTGGGGTTAGTTGACCCAAAGACAATGTCATCCACATAAATTTGAATGATAAGAATATCTGAATGACTTACCTTAGTAAATAGGGTTTGATCAACTACACCTCTTGTGAAGTTCTTATCAGTGAGGAATTTGCTCAACCTGTCATACCAAGCTCTAGGAGCTTGCTTAAGACCATAGAGAGCTTTTCGAAGTTTATACACATGATTGGGGAAGTCTAAACATTCAAAGCCAGGAGGCTACCTCACATTGACATCCTCACTGATTTCCCCATTCAGAAAAGTAGATGTTACATCCATCTGCTGAAGATTTATTCCTAGGGAACATGCATAGGCCAATAAGATTTCGATAGCTTCTAACCTGGCTATAGGGGCAAAAGACTCTTCAAAGTCAATTCCAAATTCCTGGTTATACCCTTGAGCTACAAGTCTGGCCTTATTTTTAATGACATTCCCTGATTCATCAGTTTTATTTCTGAATACCCATTTAGTCCCTATGACTGTTTCATGATCATGAGGTGGAACCAAGTGCCACACCTTATTCCTGTCAAATTGATTGAGCTCTTCATGCATGGCATTAATCCAATGCACGGCATTAATCCAATGCACATCCTTAAGAGCACAGTCAATGGACTTGGGTTCTACATTTGATACAAAGGCATATGCATTCAATTCATTTTGAATTCTTAAGTGGCCTCTAGTCCTAGGAGGGTCATGTAAATTGCCAATCACATTATCTACAGGATGATCTTTTATATATCTAATGTTGACAATTTCATTATCATGATTTTCATTTACCTCCCCCTGAACTGTAGGCTCTTCTTCATTAAGCTCTTCATTTCCTTCCTCATCTTCAGATTTGTCTGTAGGATTCCCTTCTTTCATAATATCACCATTGTCTTCATTCCTGCATTGACCAATATTAGACTTTACCAAAGATTCATCAAAAACAATATGTGGAGATTCTTCAACAGTTTTGGAATTCAGATTATACACTCTATATGCTCGGGTGTTTTCAGAGTAACCAAGAAAAATTCCTGGTTCACCTTTAGGTTCAAATTTATCAAGGTCTCTTTTATCATTTATATGAATAAAACATTTACAACCAAAAACCTTGAAATGAGCAATAGAAGGTTTCTTACCCTTTATGATCTCATAGGGTGTTTTCTGGGTAGAAGGTCTTACCATGACTCTGTTAATTACATAACAAGCAGTATTTACTGCTTCAGCCCAGAACTTCCTTGGCAGACCACCTTCAACCAAGAGTGTACGACCTATCTCCACCAAGGTTCTATTCCTCCTCTCCACAACTTCATTCTGCTCGGGTGTCCTTGGTGAGGAGTACTTGTGATGAATTCCATTTGACCTGCAGAATTCATCAAACTGTGAGTTTTCAAACTCACCTCCATGATCAGTTAAAATATTTTCAATTTTATGGTTTTTCTTAAGACAGAACTCCTGAAATTCTGAGAATGCATCACTTTTATGTGATAAGAAATATACCCAAGTATACCTAGAGAAGTCATCTACCATAACAAACCCATACTTCCTCCCTGATAAGCTGACAGACCTGGTTGGCCCAAAAAGGTCCATGTGTATCAGCTCATAGGGTTTAGAAGACAGATTTTCTGTTCTAGATTTAAATGACTTTCTAGTTAACTTTGACTGAGTGCATGCATCCCAGATTTTATTTTCTTTCTTAAAGGAAACTTCAGGAAGTCCTCTAACCATGCTATGCTTATTCAGTTTATGCAATACAGTGTAACTAGCATGGCCTAACCTACGATGCCATAAAAATGCTAAGTCCTCTCTACTAGCAGTAAGGCATAGGTTAGAATGTTGTATATCATCTAAGTCTATCATGTAAGTGTTATTTATCTTTTTACCAGAAAATTTAACAATTTCGGAATCAGGTTCAAAAACTTTGTAGCATTGAGAGTCAAAAATAACTTTGCATCCTTTATCACATAGTTGGCTGATGCTAAGTAAATTATATGCTAAACCTTCAACCAACATGACATCTTCAATGCAACAGGTAGTACACTTACCTACCTTACCTGTCCCAACAATCTTACCCTTTGTGTTCCTACCAAAGGTGACAAGGCCTCCTTATTTCTCTGTCAGCATGCAGAACTTGGCCGTATCTCCTGTCATATGCATGGAGCAGCCACTATCCAAGTACTATAAATTGTTCTTGGCTGCCAGGCATACCTGCACACACAATCAGGTAGAGAAGTTTGGAACCCAAGACTGATTGGGCTCCAGAGAAGATGAAAAGTAATTAAAACAAGAAAGCAGACTTTTAGGAATCCACATTTGTTTGAAACAGTTCTGTTCAGTGGATTTTCTAGATTTCTTTTTGTTATGCTTTTTCTTGTTGACACTAGCATGATTATTTACAGATTTATTATTTCTGTGCCAATGCCTTGGCCAGGGTGTATTCACGAAATTTTGGCCATAGTAATCATTGGGCTGGCTGTGGAAATGTTGGTTCCTAGGTGTCCAAGAGCCATACCCATTAACCCAATTTCTAGTGTAAGGTTTATAGGACTGTGTAGCCTGATGTCCATAACCTGTAAACCTTTCTTGAGTCCTAGTCCATCCTGACCTATTTGTATAGGTTGACTGTGCAAAGAAGTGGGACTGGACTCTAGGTTGGTAGAAATGTTTGGGTTGAGCTCTAAAAGCATTCTACCTCCCCTGCACCTTGGACCCTGCTGACCTATTCATAGGTGTGTATTGGATCTTCTTCAGAGGTGGTGGTGATAGTGGAGACTTGGTGACCTTAACATGTGGTTTATAAGACTGTGTAGGTTGACCCCTAACCTGAGACTGAGCTTTAGGATTTTGCTTGGATGTGCTAGCTCTACTAGGCTCACTCAGCTTTTGTTTGCCCTTCTCCTCAGCACTGCACTTTTTCAGATTTATAGCTTTGTTCACTGAAATGTTTGACTTCATGTTGATTAGAGGTCCTTTCTCTTTTTGTGCGACAAATGAAATAGTTTTCATTCCAAAGCTTTTTGTTGCACTAGAATTAAATCCAAGGCCCTCTTTTCTGAAGTTGACTTTTGACCCTAACAAAGCATTTAGGTTATCTGAAGCTTGGGTCATTTTCTCAATAGTTTTAAGCTTGTCCTCATTATCCTTTTGAATGTCTTCAATGGATTTTTTCAGTTCTGTATTCACACTTAGGACAGCTTGATATTTTTCATTCATAATTTTTATCTCACTTTCATATTTCTGAATTTTCAACTTCCATTCATCAGCTTCTTTTTCTAACCTCTCATTATCTTCTTTAGAGGCTTTTGACTCATTCTTGATTTCTTCTAATTCAGAACATGTGAGTTTGAGTTTATTATTCTCAGATTCAAGACATGCAATTTTATCAGTTAGAGTTGTATCATTTTGCATGGAGTTAATCTTTCTTCTTAGATGCCTGTTTTCCCTTCTAATGTCATCTGCTTTATCAGCTATTTCATGATAGGCATCTACCCAATCAGCAATAGTAAAATTATCGAATCGAGAAGTTACCTCATATGAATCCTCCTCTCTGTCTTCAGAGCTTGTTGCCATAAGGCAAATGGGCTTTTCAGATTCGGCTTCACTGTCAGAGGTATTGCTCAAGGAGCCTTCATCTTCATCACTCCAGGTACTCACTGATGGAAATCGACGCCGAGCATGTACATTTTATTTTACATTTATGTCCTTTAGTTTATTTGTATATCCATGGGAAAGTATATGCGCAATTGTACGGCTTTGTAAGCCAATGCGTCATTCCCACGGATTGTGTAGGTTTCTATGTAATTTGTCAGTAGGACCAGCAAGGGGGCCCTCAGCCCTTTCCCATTGGTCCATGTCATCCTTGTGGGCCTGGTCAACCATCCTAAGTGGCCTTCTAGAAGGGTTGAATGCTAATAGCCACATGGGTAGACAAGAGGGTAAGAATTTCCATGGTAGGCTACCTACCATGTCAACTTGTCCCCCTTACCTCCCCTTGGTCAATAGGCCCCCCCCTTATATATTATTTTTATTTTTGTGTGTGTTGTTCACACTTCATCCCATCCCTCCATTCCCCATCCCTAGATCCAAGGGTCTACATTTGATTAGATACATATCATATAAAAGGGTGTATTTTCATTTGGAAATTAATGAAAGTTAGAAATTTTTGTTGAATGCCAAGAAGGCTTCTTGCGCCCCCAGCTCCCTCCCCTCTGGTGTTCATCTCCTCCAACCCCCAATTATAGAGTGGTTCTATCTTCAATCCCCTCCCCTCTACCTCCGGTGATCATCTGTGCCGCCGCCGTCGCCGTTCGTGCCGCCTTCGAGCCGCCGCGGAGCCATCGTCAAGGTTCTGTCCTGCTGGACAGAGGTGTCTTCCACGAATTCCTGCTCTCTACCACGTGAAGATCTCAAGCTAAAATTTTGAGGGTGTGTTCTTACCTTGAATCCCCACCTCCACCTAAATTTTCACGTCCAAATTCCTTCATTTAGTAATTTTCCATTTTCGTTCATCTTTCACTCCCAGATCTGTCTTGTCTCTGTCTACCGTGACAGCAGTTCTGAGTTTCCCATCTCCGACCACCTTTTTGATTTTTTCAAACCCTCCCAATTTTACTGGGAGTTATGTCCACCGTCCCCTCACTCCATGAATTTTCCTGATTTTTGATCAGCCATCCATACATTTTTCAAAATTCGTTCTCAGAGCCATCTACAGTGCTGTCAGCCAGTTTCCAGATCCGACTCACTGCTAGTTTACAAATCATATTAATTCGTAGCCACCTCCAAACCTATCACAAAAAATATTACCTTCAATTTCCTATAACTTTGATGAAGAACACAACTTCTGAATCGGAGGTCTACCTATCAGTCAACGCCAGTTCTCAGACAAGTTCCCTGTTGATCTGAGAATTCGGGCACTGTACAACAGAAGCTTTCAAAATTCGCCAACAAGAAGTACAGATCTGGTTGTTTTTCTATAATCACATAGCATTGAAGCCCTTCGAAGCATCTTTCCAACGGCGCCAGTTTCGTGTCGATCCGACATCGGAGTTGATCGCAGCGTCCGTTCTCGCCGGAGCGCGCGCGCTTGAAAACAGAATCGGCAGATCCGTGGCCGGTTATTCCGACCGGTGCCGATCGGAGCCGCCCGGCCTCCAGCCGGCGAACCAGCGTGCCACCATCCTGGGGAGCGCTTCCCCAAGTGTCCCGACTACAGCGGTGCCACCGGGTCCCACACGGCCCCTCCGGACAGCACGCGGGCCCCACGGTCGCGAGTACGGGTGCGGCCGAAGCTACGCGTGAAGCCACCCGTCAACCTGGAATCGGTCCTCCCGGGCCCATTTGTGTAGCCCTTTACCTCCCTGCGTGGAGTGGGCAGTGATTTCTTGCTGTAACATTTGTGTGTTAACCGTCCCGGGAGTACGAGTTCGGCCGGGTCCATCTTCCCCACGTCTAGAGCGTGGAGGTATCGTATTCGCTCTTACACTCGGCATTTCACTTATTTCCTTATATGCTTTATATGCCGCTGCTAGAGAGCATGTGTAGGGCCGTTAGCTCGTAATATTTATTTCACCGCTGCTGCGAGAGAGAGAGCGTGACCGTCCCCAGACCCGATCCGGGCACAAAAGAGAATTGACCACCCTAGCTCTTGCCGGTTTCTCAACCGTGCACGTCCGACGCTTCCCTCGTTAAGGGACAATCACGAGCTCACCTAGAGTCCGAGGACTGCATTCCTCATTCGAGTCGTGTCCGTGGTCTCGTCCCGCATCACTCACCATAGCTTTCCCTTTCGTGTTCCTCTTCTTTGACTTGTCCTTGTATTTCTGATTCTCTGGACAGTCAGCTTTCAGATGGCATGTCTTCCTGCATTGATAACAAGTATTAGTTTCAATTTTCTTTGCAGGGTTATGTTTATACCTTTTATCCCTTCGGCCGCCACTATACTTCTTTTGGCTAAATCATCCTCCTTCTTTCCTGAGGAACCGCCTGAACTCTCTGGTCATCATTGCCATCTCAGTACGAGTTATATCTTGTTCATTTAGGCTCTCCTCGGATGATGATCCACTAGAGCTGGATCTGCTGGACTTGCTGGATCTGCTGGCACCATCTTTCAGAGCGATTGGCTTCTTCTTCTTTTCAGCTTCCTCTATCTTTGGCAGATTAATCTCATATGCCATTAGCGAGCCAATTAGCTCATCTGCCCTTGTATTTCACAAATCCCTTGACTCCTCCATTACTGTAGCTTTAGTATGCGAAGCATGAGTCAGGGAACGCAATATCTTCCTCACTACATCATATTATGTCTGAGCCTTCCCGAGACCTCTAAGACCATTTGTGATGATAGTTAATCGAGAGTACATCTCCTTGATGGTCTCATTTGGCTTCATCTTGAAGGCTTCATATTCTGACACAAGAAAATTAGCCTTCGTCTCTCTAACCTGAGAAGTCCCTTCATGAATAACTTCCAGTGCATCCCACATCTCCTTAGCTGAGCTGCAAGCTGATACTCGAGAAAATTCCGTGGGGTGCAGAGAGCATTGAATAGCGTTTATGACGCGCCAGTTTATAGTAGACCTTCTGATCTCCTCCTTGGTCCAGACATCCTCATTAGGGGACAACTCATAAGGTCCCTTGCTGACTACCTTCCAGATCTCATAATCCTTCGCCCTCAAAAATACTTGCATACGGTTCTTCCAGTATGCATAGTTAGATCCATTGAAGAAAGGGGGCTTGGTGGTTGAGTGTCCTTCAGCGATCATCCCTCGAGCATCCATCTGTACCTTCCTCTTCGGGCTGTAAGTCCCTGTAGAAGAGTTAGGCTCTGATACACCCTGTTATGTTAGATGGACGCAGTCTATTACCACTGAGAGTGGATCTAGAGGGGGGTGAATAGATCTAATGTCTAATTTTAAAACACAGTTGAACTCTAATGCGGAATTAAAACAAGCAACTGTTGAACGACAGAAGGAACACTATGAAATCACACAAACCACAGGCAATCACACAGTAGACACCGATCTTTAAGGTGGTTCGATCTCAATCCAGAGATCTACGTCCACCCCACACTCCAACTGGATTGTGGATCCTGCTGACTCACAGCTTGAATAGTTGGGCTTCATAGCTTGCCAACAGACCGCTGATACACAGCTTCGCTGGGCTTTACAGCTTACCGACCAGAGGAACAAATCCTCTACAACCATTGGGCGATACAGCTTAGCCGTCCGAGACCTGGTCTCGCCTGCTGAGGATTACAGCTTCACCTGTCCAGTGGAAACCTCCACTGTAATTTGCTGGCTCACAGCTTGATAACAAAAGAGTTTCGAAAATAGTAAAGACAGAAACAAACGAAATGGAAGATCAAAACGAATGTAGCTCAATTGAGCAGTATCAGCTCTGGTATCTGAACCAAGAGACTGATTTACAAGACTTCGAAAAGACTCTCTCAACTCAACTCTCTCAATCTTCTCTTTTCTCTTTCTCTTCTTCTCTCTTTTTCTTCTTCTATGTGGATCGTGCAGGCGCTCACTCTCTGTTCTTTTCTCTTAGCTCTGGCTGCTTCTCTTCGATCGGCCTTCTTCTGAGGAAGAAGACTTCCTTTTATACCAGCAGCAGATTGGATAGGGCGTGTGGCTTCCACATTTCTCGCCCAGAGAATTCGCCAGATCCGAGGAATTTCCACCACATGGCAGCATCCTGGCTGGGCTGCTTCCACGTGTCATAATCTGGGCACCTCGTCCTTCCTTGGATCATGAGCCAATCCTTCATCTTTGCACCTTAGTCCCTGTCAGTCAGTCGAAAGGAACTTATCAGTTTAATGTTGACACTTTGTACAGACTTCATAGTATGCAATGTGCAGACTTTGATCGTAGTTAAAGATAGCAATGTGCAGACTTTGTGCAATGTATGGACTTGCGTTCAGCAGCAATGTATAGACTTGAACACATGCATGCTATACGATGTACAGACTTCCTATATGAAGGCAACCGCTGGAGCATGTATAGACTTTATATATGCAGTGCTATGGCATGTGCAGATTTCATATATTCAAGATTGAGGTGTGTACAGGCTTAGTGAATGCAACACTGAAGCATGTACAGACTTCACGTATGCAAGACTATGAACATTACACATGGATGTACTGACTTGCTACTATCGAATGTGCAGACTTGAGTAGCATTCAGCAGCCAATGTATAGACATGCAGACTTGTGCAGACTACGTGCACTGCATGAAGCAGTGTATAGACTTATGAGTGGAATGTGCAACCAATGTACATACTTTGCAAGGCCTAGTGTTAAAGCATGAGAGCACAATGCATCATGTACAGACTATGCGTTTTGCAAGCAGACAATGTATAGAGTTGATGATGCAATGCTCAACAAAAAGACGCCTTACACTTAGGCGTTTGTTTCAGAAGTGACGCCACTTCTGGTGAGCGTCAAATCTCGAGCATAGAGAATGTATAGACTTGCTACGGCACAAGGCAGCATAACGATGTACAGACTCTGCCAAGAGCAATGCACAATGCACATATGAATGTACAGACTTTGTTTGTGCTGTGCAAGCATGCTAAGATGCAATGTATAGACTTTATGCGAGCATGCTGCAGCCAGTGTACATACTTAGACCTGCGTGCATGCAATGCGATGTATAGACTTGCCCATGGCTGTCTAGACTTTGCATGCATGCTTATAGCAATGTGCAGACGTGCAGACAATGCGTTGTGCCGACTTGCGAGTGTGTGACATGCACAAAGACGCTAAGTAAGACATTCCAATGTATAGACTTCAAGTCCACTTGAGACGCTGAGTGAGACGGACCTCACAGGCTATACAGACTTAAGAATGCACGATGTATAGACTTGCCAAAGGAAGGGCTGTACAGACTTGAGCAAAGCAAGGTCTGTATATACTTGAGAGTTCATGATGTATAAACTTGCCAGAGGAACTAGACGATGTACAGACTTGAGCAAAGCAAGGTCTGTATAGACTTGAGAGAGAGTTCACGATGAATAGACTTAGCCAAGACACGATGTATAGACTTTGGCAAAGCAAGGGCTGTACAGACTTCAACTCAGTGGCAATGTATAGACTTACAGGTGCAACGTAGGTAAAGATCAAGGAGTGTATAGACTTGATATCGTGGAACACACAGGCTGTACAGACTTCATCGATGTCTCGACTTGGAAAGTTAAGCTGGTGAATGTACAGACTTCACTGACGTCTAGACTTGGAAAGTTAAGCTGGTGAATGTACAGACTTCACTGACGTCTAGACTTAGAAAGTTAAGCTGGTGAATGTACAGACTTCACCGATGTCTAGACTTTGAATGAATGTGCATGCATTGAATAGACTTCGCATATGATGTACAGACTTGCCAGTCAGACAGGCACAAGCTCTGTACAGACTTTAGCGTGCAGACAGGCCATGTGAATGTATAGACTTATGTTCTAAACGATGCACAAGCACAACAATGCAATGTATGGACTTTGAGTGTGTAGACTTGTGTGTGTGCAATGTGTAGACCTGTGTGTGTGTGTGCATGACGATGTATAGACTCTTACTACATAAAACACATAGACAATCTGACAGAGATAGTTTCATCAAAACACAAACAGTTGCCAATCAATCAAAACAAGCTGTTACCAATGAAATAAAGCTATTGTCAACATCATCAACACAGAGGAGTCACAACAATTTGGGGGCTTCCCCCTTGTTTTTCCCCTCTCCCGTGGAGGTATGGGGGTGTGGTGAAGATTTTTTGGGTTTTCCCGCTGTCCCGCTCTCGGGACGGTGTGGCGGTCGTTCTAGAGACCGTCACAGGGTGTGACGCCCCTGGGGTGGTGCGTCACAGTCCGTGACGCCCCAAAAGGGGTGCGTCACAGGGGTTTGTAGTGTCGGCAGGGCATCGTTCGCTCTGGCGATCTTACGATAAACCTCCAGAGGGTGTGACGCGCCTGGGTTCGACCGTTACATCCGTTATCGTGGTTTTTGACCGATCGGGGTCACGAGACTCTGACGCACCAGGGGTGGACCGTCAGAGCCTCGTGACGCCCTTGTTTGGGTGCATCAAAGTTGACGTATCCCTTTTTCTAACGCACCTGGGTAGGTCCGTTAGGGGTTGTGACGCCCCGAGGGGTGTGCGTCACAACCTGTTTTGTTCTGTCTTCTAACGCACCAGGCTTGGTCCGTTAGAGGCTGTGACGCCCCAGGGTGGGTGCGCCACAGCCAGTGTTGCCCCTCTCGTGTAACGCTCTTGAGTTGGGCCGTTAGAGTGCTGTGGTGGCCTAGCTTTAGACCGTTACAGCTGTGATGGCCCAAAGATAGACCGCCAGGCACTGTGTTACGCCGAAGTGGTTCTTCGTGCTTGCCGCGATCGTTTCGCGTTGTGTAGGTCCCTGGTCGACCCGGTTGGAACCCAGTGGTCGACCTGCGGTCTCGTGAATCTCCCAGACACCCCGAGGGTTTTGTGTCCGTGTTTTGAGGGTGTCGAGAGGACCGTGCTACCTCGTTTAGCGTGCCCATGGGTTTGAGGGTCCGGGTGACTCCTTGTGTTCCGGGCTTTTGTGTTACGCTTGATCGAGTCACCATGCATCGGTGTGTGTGCGGTGGGGTTTCCCCCGCATGTCGTGAGTTTTCTCTGGAAGACAATTCCTGAGTGGGCCATGTGTTTGGCCTTGGACCGCGAGTCCAGTTATCCGGCCTGGGGCTGGAGGTTTCCCATTTTTCCTGGAATGGGGAATCGGTGTGGCAGCTTGTGAGCTACCTTGGGAATCGTGCTTCTGTGCTTTCCGCGTGGGCCGTGTGTGTGGCCTTGGACCGTAAGTCCTATTATCTAGCCTTGGGCTGGAGGTCCCTTGAGTTCCCTTCCCGAGGGAATGGTCTCGGCGGCTCGTGAGCTACCTCAATATTCGTGCTATCGTGATTTTGACCTAGGGATTAGGCTAGATTGACGGCCTTGTGCTGTTGCGTACGAAGGTCTTGATCCCGAGTCTCGTGACTCAAGGACCGTTAGATTTAGTGAGTCTAGAGAACCGTCTTGAGTCCAGTGGCTTAGAGTCACTTGGGTTTTCTCGACTCTCGCGTAGGGTGTATACCTGGTTCTCGGAGTTTCTCTTCGGAGAGTGGTCGCTTTGGTGACTCCCCACTAGTCGTAACCTGCTTACGCATTTAGCGGTCCCACTAGGGAGTGGTGGAGAGGCTACCCTGAGGATAGTTTTTAGACTGGTTTCCATCGGGCCCCACGTCTTGCAGCTAGAGTCCGGCTGAGGGGAAAACTAGTTAGAGGCCAGACCTGAGACGCATGGTCTGTGTGTGCACACGTGATTGAGGGCGGTTGGACACACGCTGACGAGCGTGACCCCAGCTAGTTACTTGCTTTGTGGTTACTTGTATGGTGTCCTTGCCTCCGCCAGGGGCTATTGTGCCAGGCGGACACCTGCGGTGCGGTGTAAGTCGTCAGGGGACGCTACCGACTGTGCTTCTAGTGGGCATGGACTCTTGTCACGTGAGACGTGACTCTCCTATTTCCGGGTTCCGTTTTCCGTCTGCGAGACGTGGTTTTATGGACTGGCTGGTGTTTCCGAGTTAGTGCCCAGGGTGCTAGTAGCTTTACCGAGGTTGCGTCCTGTTGGTGTGGTGTCCGCGACCGAGTGGTCGGGGTTGCACCTTGGACAGCGTGTCCAGGTTGGCCGTGTCCTGGGAGACATGCCTCTACAGTGGGGTTGCCGTGGGTTTTTACTTCGGTAAGTGGTACTAGTGTGGTTCGGTAGCCCGCGACCGTGAAATCGGGGTGTGTTTTCTGGTAAAGTAGGAGTAGCTGTAGTGCCGAGTTTTGACCGGCCACCGGTTCGTTGTTCCTGCTGTCATTGTAGCTTTCCTTTCCGCTACCGCCATTGTTTCCGGTTGGGGTTCCGCGGGATCCCTGTTGAGTCTCTGTTTTGGAGACTCATCCCTGCTTTTTTGGGGTGGCAGTTCTTCCTCGAGGTTCGAGGGTGCTGTTCGGAGGTTCTCAGTCGCCAGCTCGCCGGGCCGAGTATTCACTCGGCATGTGGTACGCTTTACTGCTTTAGACTGTACTTTCTGTTAGACTGGACTATGTTGTTGTAGTAGTTGTTTATTTATTTCTGTTAATTGTTGGTTTGTCCTACTTTATTTCATATTTCTTTGTGCCTCCACACTCCTTTTAGCCCTTCCGAGTCTTCCGACTCGTGGGCGGTGGGCCAGGATTCGAATGGTATCGGGTCTTTCCCGATATCCAGATCTTGGGTCGTTACAGTCGGCCTTGGCAAGGGTCATTGACCAGGTGTTGCTGAGGGCCTACCTCAGGGAAGCATGTCGGTCTGGGGTTGCTATAGACCTACCTTGACGAGGCATCTTGATCTGCGATTGCTGGAGACCTGCCTCGGCAAGGCATCTTGGTCTGAAGTTGTTGAAGACCTGCCTCGGTGAGGCGTCTTGGTCTAAAGTTGCTGCAGACCTGTCTCGACGGGGCGTCTTGGTCTGGGGTTGAAGGAGACTTACCTCGGCGAGGCATCTTGATCTGAAGTTGCTGGAGACCTGCCTCAGCGAGGCGTCTTGGTCTGGAGTTGCTAGAGACCTGCCTCGGTGAGGCATCTTGGTCTGGAGGTTGTTGAAGACCTGCCTCGGTGAGGCGTCTTGGTCTGATGTTGTTGAAGACCTACCTCGGCAAGGCGTCTTGGTCTGAGGTTGTTGAAGACCTGCCTCGGCGCGGCGTCTTGGTCTGAGGTTGTTGAAGACCTGCCTCGGCGAGGCGTCTTGGTCTGAGGTTGTTGAAGACCTGCCTCGGCGAGACGTCTTGGTCTGAGGTTGTTGAAGACCTGCCTCGGTGAGGCGTCTTGGTCTGAGGTTGTTGAAGACATGCCTCGGCGAGACGTCTTGGTCTGAGGTTGTTGAAGACCTACCTCGGTGAGGCGTCTTGGTCTGAAGTTGCCGGAGACCTGCCTCGGCGAGGCATCTTGGTCTTGAATTGTTGAAGACCTGCCTCGACGAGGCGTCTTGGTCTGAAGTTGCCAGAGACCTTCCTCGGCGAGGCGTCTTGGTCTTGAATTGTTGAAGACCTGCCTCGACGAGGAGTCTTGGACTGGAGTTACTGGAGACGTCTTGGTCTGTAGTTGCTGAAGACCTACCTCGGCGAGGCATCTTGGTCTTGAATTGTTGAAGACCTGCCTCGACGAGGCATCTTGGTCTGGAATTGCTGGAGACCTGTCTCGACGAGGCGTCTTCGTCTGGAGTTGCTGGAGACCTACCCCGGTGAGGCGTCTTGGTCTTGAATTGTTGAAGACCTGCCTCGACGATGCGTCTTGGTTTGGAGTTGCTGGAGACCTGCCTCGGCGAGGCATCTTGGTCTGGAGTTGTTGAAGACCTGCCTCGACGAGGCATCTTGTTCTTGAATTGTTGAAGACCTGTCTCGACGAGGCATCTTGGTCTGGAATTGCTGGAGACCTGCCTCGATGAGGCGTCTTGGTTTGGAGTTGTTAGAGACCTACCTCGGCGAGGCGTCTTGGTCTGGAGTTGCTGAGACCTGCCTTGGCGAGGCGTCTTGGTCTGAAGTTGTTGGAGACCTGCCTCGGTGAGGCATCTTAGTCTTGAATTGTTGAAGACCTACCTCGACGAGACGTCTTGGTCTGGAGTTGCTGGAGACCTGCCTCGACGAGGCGTCTTGGTCTGGAGTTTCTGGAGACCTGCCTCAACGGGCATTTTGGTCTGAGGTAGTTGAAGACCTACCTCGGTGAGGCGTCTTGGTCTGAGGTTGTCGAAGACCTGCCTCGGCAAGGCGTCTTGGTCCGAAGTTGCTGGAGACCTGCCTCGACGAGGTGTCTCGATCTGAAGTTGTTGGAGACCTGTCTCGATGAGGCGTCTTGGTCTGGAGTTGCTGGAGACCTGCCTCGGCGAGGCGTCTTGGTCTGGAGTTGCTGGAGACCTACCTTGGCGAGGCGTCTTGGTCTGAAGTTGCTGGATTTATCCCCAGCGAGGGGTGTTGGTGATGCGGGACAGAAGTGGGGGGTCTTCTTCTTCTTTCTGCCCATGAACGTGCTATACCCTTTACGCGCGTTCTGAAGAACGCGCTATATCGTTTACGCGCGTTCTCAGACAGCAGCCCAGGATGACGAGTCTTCAATTCTGGGCCTCATGGGTGACTCTGGGAGTTCAAAACACAAGGGGAAACACACAGGACGATGGAGAACACATGGGAAATGCTAAAATTGAAATCAAACCAACCTAATACTAGCTAGGATAACTTTTGGGAAGGTGGATGTGGGGTAAGCGGCAAGGGAAGGAGGGTGGATGTAGATGATGTTAGGGCCGTGAGGAAGCTTGGCTGATGCCTCTCACCCGAACCCTTCGCAGGTACGGTGCAGTCGAGCTCCATCCTGACCTTAACAGCATCTTTGGCGGTGGTGGGGGAAGTGGAATCGTTGGTTGGAAGAAGAACGAATCTCCGAATGGAGCCTCACACTCGACCCCGTCTCAGAGCCGATGCATCCGGGGCTTCGATCATCCTCTATTGAAGGGGAAAGGGAGAGGATCAGGGAGACAGAATTGGGCCTCGCACCCGAAGAGGGGAGGATGAAGGGGGTTTCCAAAGATTGGGGAAGATAGCCATGGGGCTACACTCACTCAAACTCTCATAGATTCATGCTTCATTATCTAATCAAACGAGATGGGATACATATATAGGGGGAAGGGGAAGACAAAACGACGCTAGCACATCGATTACAACCATGGAAGACATCACACATCGAAGACTTTGGGGAGTTTCGGCGCTGGGAAGTTGGACCATCTGCAGCCCCGTTTCTATCTGAGATCGCGCTAGGGACACCTAGCGCCTTCTTCATGTCGCGCTAGGGACACCTAGCTCGTTCATCCCTGGGCCAGGTAGTTTCCTCGATTCGCTTCGGCCTGGCAGCTGGCTTGATTCCCATCAAAACCCCTCCACTTGGAAAGGTTCGTCCTCGAACCTCGTAGCTCAAGATCCCAGTCTGTGAGAACAGCCTGGTTCCCTAAGCTCTGATACCAATTTGATGCGGGACAGAAGTGGGGGGTCTTCTTCTTCTTTCTGCCCATGAACGCGCTATACCCTTTACGCGCGTTCTGAAGAACGCGCTATATCGTTTACGCGTGTTCTCAGACAGCAGCCCAGGACGACGAGTCTTCAATTCTGGGCCTCGTGGGTGACTCTGGGGGTTCAAAACACAAGGGGAAACACACATGACGACGGAGAACACATGGGAAATGCTAAAATTGAAATCAAACCAACCTAATACTAGCTAGGATAACTTTTGGGAAGGTGGATGTGGGGTGTGCGGCAAGGGAAGGAGGGTGGACGTAGATGATGTTAGGGCCATGAGGAAGCTTGGCTGGGGCCTCTCACCCGAACCCTTCGCAGGTACGGTGCAGCCGAGCTCCATCCTGACCTTAACATCATCTTTGGCGGTGGTGGGGGAAGTGGAATCGTTGGTTGGAAGAAGAACGAAGCTCCGAATGGAGCCTCACACTCGACCCCGTCTCAGAGCCGATGCATCCGGGGCTTCGATCATCCTCCATTGAAGGGGAAAGGGAGAGGATCAGGGAGACAGAATTGGGCCTCACACCCGGAGAGGGGAGGATGAAGGGGGTTTCCAAAGATTGGGGAAGATAGCCATGGGGCTACACTCACTCAAACTCTCATAGATTCATGCTTCATTATCTAATCAAACGAGATGGGATACATATATAGGGGGAAGGGGAAGACAAAACGACGCTAGCACATCGATTACAACCATGGAAGACAGCACACATCGAAGACTTTGGGGAGTTTCGGCGTCGGGAAGTTGGACCGTCTGCAGCCCCGTTTCTGTCTGAGATCGCGATAGGGACACCTAGCGCCTTCTTCATGTCGCGCTAGGGACACCTAGCGCGTTCATCCCTGTGGATGGTACCAGTTAATGTGATGGTTGACCGCTGAGGTGTATTGACTAGGAAGTTCACTCGGCTGATTGCTGAGGTATATTGACTTGGAGCCACGATCAGCTGATCACTGAGGTGCCGCCGAAGGCGTGGTTGCTGGCTGACCATTGAGGTGTGATGGTCGGAGCGTGGTAGACTGACCCCTGGGGGTATGTTGGTCTGGAGCTGCTGTAGACTGGCCTTCGAGGCGTGCTAGTCTGTAAGGTGTCTGGATTTGTTCATGTGGTTGTTGTTGTCGATCAGCCTATGAGATGTAGTGGCATGTTGACAAAGACTGGGAACTGGATACTGGAGGTCTGCCTGAGCAAGGTGTATTGGCCTGTTGTCGGCTGTTAGAAGTTAGAGGCTAAAAACCTGGATACTTAGACTGGAGACCCGCCTGGCTAAGGCATGCTGGTCTACTGATGGAAACTGGAGGTCAGAGGCTGGAGACTGGAAGGCAAAGATCGAATGCTGGGACTGGAGATTGTGACGCAGATACCAGAGACAAAGTACTGGGGCTGGCAACTGGGAACTGGAGACTAGAAGCTGGGTGTTGGTACTGAAAACTGAGATTTCGAGGCTGGTCACTGGGACTGGGGACTGGGTACTGGGTACTGGGGCTGGGAATTAGGAGCTAGAGGCTGGAAACTAGATACTATATTTGGAGGTTAGGATTTGGATAGTAGATACTAGGACTGGAGACTGGGCATCGAGACTGGAGACTGGGAACTTAGAGGCCGGAAATTGGGTGCTAGGACTGGAGACCAGGATCTGGGTACCAAACGCTGGGACCGGAGGCCCACCTGCATGAGGCGTGCTGCCTGTTGTTAGAAATTGGAATTGAGGATCTGGACTGGATGTTGAGATGGGAGACTGGATACTGGGATTGGAAACTTGAAATTGAGGACTAGATATCGGGACTGGAGACCGGGACTGGAGACTGGAATCTGGCTACTGGGTGCTGGGATGGAAGGCTGGGACTGGGAACTGGATGTTGAATATGGCAACTGGTAATTAGATACTGGGTGCTAGAACTGGAGGCCTACCCCTATGAGGCGTGCTAGCCCATTGCTGGAAACTGGAATTGGAAATAGGAAATTAGATGCTGAGAACTGGGCATTGGAATCGGATGCTGGAATTGGAAGTCGGAAGCCGGAAGCGGAGTACTGGTGCTGGATACTGGGAATCGGGGTACTTGAACTGGATGTTGGAGGCTGGGTACTGGAACTAGACACTGGAAACTGGGTACTGGAAGCTGGATTTTAGAGCTGGGTATTAGACATTAGATACTGGAGGCTGGATACTGGAAGCTGGGTACTGGAAATTGGGTACTGGAAATTGGGTACTGGAAGCTTTATATCGAAGGCTGGGTGCTGGAGGCCTGCTTGAATGAGGCATGTTGGCCTGGATGGCTGGAGATTGGAAGCTGGAGGACAATCCATAAGGCGGTGTTGACCAAGAGGACTGGGGACTAGAAGCTGGAGGCTAACCCATAAGGGTGTGTTGGCCTGTATTGCTGGTGATTGGAGGCTAGAGGCCGACCCGCGAGGGTGTTTTGGCCCACGTTACTGGGGACTGGAGGTTGACCCGTAAGGGTGTGTTGACCTATATCACTGGGAGCTGGGAGCTGGAGGCCGACCCGTGAGGGTGCTTCGGCCTATGTTGCTGGAGACTGGAAGCTGGAGGCCGACCCGAGAGGGTGTGTTGGCCTATGTTACTGGAGTCTGGAAGCTGGAGGCCGATCCGAGAGGGTGTGTTGGCCTATGTTACTGGAGTCTAGAAGCTGGAGGCCGATCCGAGAGGGTGTGTTGGCCTATGTTACTGGTATTGTTTAGCCTGGGGAGTTGGAGTTGAGGTTGGCTGGCACGCTGCCATGGTGGCATAGCCAGAGACCGGGACTGGGACTGGAGCTGGTTGGCTAACCGTTAAGGTGTTGTAGCCGGATACTGGGACTGGTGACTGGAACTGGAACTGGGCGGCTGGCTTGTGGAGGCATTGTAGCCGGAATACTAGGACTGGTGACTAGAACTGGAACTGGGTGGCTGGCCTATGAAGGGGTCGTAGTCGGAATGTTGAGACCGGAAATTGGAACTGGAACTGGGAGGCTAGCCTGTAAAGGCGTTGTAGCCAAAATTGGAACTGAAAACTGGGCAGCTGGCCTATGAAGGCGTTGTAGCTGCAGCTGGGACTAGAACTGGGCGGCTGGCCTGTGAAGGCGTTGTGGTCGAAACTGGGACTGGTGATTGGACGGTTGGCCTGTAAAGGCGTTGTAGCCAAAATTGGAATTGGAGGCTGAGCGGCTGGCCTGCAAAGGCGTTGTAGCCGAAATTGGGATTGGAGACTGAGCGGCTGGCCTGTGAAGGCGTTGTGGTCGAAACTAGGACTGGAGGCTGAGCGGCTGGCCTGCGAAGGCGTTGTAGCCGAAACTGGAATTGGAGACTGAGCGGCTGGCTTGCGAAGGCGTTGTAGCTGAAACTGGAACTGGGAGTTGGCGGCTGGCCTGTGGAGGCATTGTAGCCGGGAACTGGAACTGGAAGCTGGCGGCTGGCTTGTGGAGGCGTTGTAGCCGGGGTTGGAGCTGGTCGGCTAACCGTGGAGGTGTATAGCCAAATATTGGAGCTGGAATTGGTGATGCCCGACCCTCGGGGGCGTAGTGGCCACCGGTGTCGTGGAGTGATGCTGAGGTCGCCGTTGGCGGGATGTCATAGTTGACGGCTTTAATCAGTGAGGAGTAGAGAGGGAGAGAGTTTTTTTTTATTTTCTCTTTACCATCTCTACCGCCCTTGCGGGTTTTCACCAGAGCTGGCCCCCTTTTGCTTTTTTCGATATGCCCTTGCGGGTTTTCACACCGAGGGGTGTGGATGCACTAAAATTCGGAAAGAATCGGTTCGTTTGTTGATCGGGCTTCATTCATTTATTTAGTGCGAGGGCGTGCCAGTCACAAAGTGACGATTTATTCGGGCTTCATGGAAGCCCATGGTGCGCGCGATCTGACTAATCAGACAATTGTGTAGTTCGTGTCGGGACCAAAACCCGCCGTGCCGTAAAGGCGACAGCGTTATTTACATCCCCATACGGGGGAACACCCTTGATTGATTGCCGGGAATAAGGGCCCTACGGCCTGAAATTCATGGTAATAAAGTGAGAACAAAGATCTCGGGTCACGTTCAAACGAACCCACATTGGGCGTAAAATGTTCTTAGATACGTATATGTTGGTCACTCACGGACCATTTCGTGTTCGGACGGAAGTCCGCATTTGTAGCGTCGAAGACAACGATAAAATCGTACGGATGTCTGCCGTAGGTACGTCAAGTTTAATGCGGATGCGGGATCGGATCCCGGAAGAAGTGGGTCAAGTTGATGGACTATCGGCCCAAGAGGTGCACAGATCATGAGCATGTCAGGGATTCCGAGGTCCACGTCCGATACCACAGGGCATCATTACTTTTCTCTTCACGCACAGTCCGGGGAAGCGAGTTGTTAAATGTGAAACCCGAACTTGCCAACGTGCGCCCTCGCCCCGCGACCTGCGTGGTCAGGTCGCGGGGGTTTCCTGTGGCGGAGCCCCCGGAACAAAATTTTGATTATAGCGGGGAGGAAACTTTTGATTAGTTTTATTCATTAGCTTCAAGTATTTTCTTTTGGTTAATCAATTTCTTTCTCTTTTAGGCACGCCAGTTTAAGAGTAATAGAGGAGAGGGGCGCGCCGGTTTAACATGACGAAGGGGTGCGCCAGTGAAGAGAGACCCAAGGGGCGCGCCGGTGAAGAGAAGCTTGGGGGGGCGCCGGATAAGGAAAACCCAAGGGGGAGGCGCGCCGATTGAGGGTGTTGGAGGATGGCGCCGGTTGAGAGTGAAGAGGGAGTAGGAGCGCGCCGTATTAAGGCCATGCAAGGGGAGAGGGGCACGCCGTATTAAGGCCATGCAAGGGGAGAGGGGGGCGCTGGATATGGAGGGCAAGGGAGGGCGTGCCGTTTTAGCATTTAAAGAAGGAGATGGGGGGCTTTTGTGAGGAGGGTTGAAGCGGCGCGGTGGAACAGTGGCCACGCCGTTTTAACTCACGCCGAGATAGCTATATGGGGTTGTTTCAATGCTCTGTTTACTGCGTTTTCTTTTTCTTTCACCCGTAGGTTGATTCAAGGGTTGAATGGTTCATTTATTCATTTGACTGATGGATTAAGTTGATGAAAAGGGGGGTTTAGTCATTTTCGTTGTTTATTAAGATGAATCGGCATGAATGTTCAAATGTTTTATTCGGGGAGTTTGTTCACATAAGCTTACTGTGTATTAGTTTGAAGGTTGAGTTTGTTCTTCGGAGGGTGCTTTCTTCATTTGTTCTCGCGGGTTCTTAGCCCCTGGCGAAAATTGGACAGCACCTCCCCCGGACTGAGGCTTGCCGGAGAGAAGCGAAGGCCACCAAACGGATTGCTCCGGGATGACCCTAAAAAATACGGAACGGCCTCACGGCGGTCCGTTAGCCCAAGTGTGAGTGTGGAACGCTCGAGGGCCAGCCTACGAGAGCGACCACGACTCACGGGCGCTGATCTTTGAAGTGGGACAAATGTTTGCCACAGTAGGGCAAGAAGTATTCATCCGTCGAGTGGGTTACCTTGAGGGTCATGCCATGGAGCGGCAGACCTCAAAGACCCCCGGATGATCGGAGAGTGAGAATGGGAAGCAAGGATCAGAGCGACGGAGACTGAGCTTGCAAAAAAAAGGTTTTCCTTTATTCATCCACACAAACTGGGGAAGGAGTCTTAATACAGAGAAGTTGGAAACGAAAGCATTACAAAAAAAAGGAGAATACATTCGACGGAGAGAGAGAGAAGCATTAGACGGAGGAGGGAGAGAGAGAATAGGCTTCTCCCTCTCAGAACCACCCCTCACCCTCACTCCCCTCTCTTCGCTTCATCTCACCTCTCCGACGCGAGGAAGCAACTTCTTTTCTCTTCGGCGGACTCTTCCTCTCAGAAGATCTCTCATCTCTTTCCCTTTCTTCTCCCGTTGCACACTGCCCAGCCGAGAGAGAGAGCCAGCCTCTTCCTTTGTTTTCATAGTGATGCCCCTTTTTATAGAATGGCTCGCCTGGGAGGTTCCTGCCAATTCCACCTCATCCGCGACGAAGCTCAGAGTTGACATGGTGCATTGGACGACGCTGGTTCACGCCGTATGCTACTGTTCGTCCGAGGATGAGATGGTGGCAGGTCCGCAGGGGTTGCTTTGCTGCTGCCGCTCCTGTGCTGTCGAACGGAGGTAGAGACAGAGTGTTGGGCATTGAATGTCTCCTGCGCATCACATTTATGCCGAACAGAGTATCGTGCCAGAGATGGGATAGAATGAGGTTAAAACGGCGCGGTGGAACAGTGCCCACGCCGGCTTAAACCCAAGTGCAATTGGCGTGCTGATTTAGCTTTTTTGCAAGTGTGGCGCCATTTTAAGCATCAAAGGGGGATGGCCCCTTCAACCAAGAGCGCGCCGGATAGCCAAAGCAAGGAGGGGCGCGCCGTTTTAATGCAACACAACGGGGGCGCGTCGATTAAGGGCCTCGTCGTTCCGTTTTAAGCACCGAATGAATTCTTTTCGAAGTCGCGGCTACTTATACGAACGTTGGCGTCCCCGAAATGTTTTAGTTGCGATGCATGGCCTCCGCAATGTTCTATTCTTAGCTTCTGGGGCTCGGTCCAGACTTTGTGTGACTTTCGGTGCATGCCGGGCTGTGCCCGAGTTCCCACCTTTTCCTTGATTCTGCTCTCGACATGGCCGGTCGTAGAGTTGTGGCCGTATCTTCTGCTCGGGGGCTTCCTTAATGGATGGCAGACCACCAAGTGAGTTCTCGTCCTGGTTGGGCGAGGTATGGGTTTGTTCGGCCCTCTCATCTTCGACTTGCACTTGAACGCGTACACGCGAGTGTCGTATGATCACCCGATTTTACCTGAGGCGCCCTCGTGGGTTTTCAACTCAGCTGGGTTAATGGCAATTTTTGCCCTTAGTAATCCCATGGAAGGACTTGACTGAGGCCACCGGGGTATCTCTATTTTTAACCCCATTTTTTCTCTTTTTTTTGACCTGGGAACCTTATGGTTAGCGTCCGTAGCATGCTGCTATCTGGGGACGTGACTTGGAGTTTATGTTGTTGATGGCTTGTAGCCGTTGTAGGAATGACTGTGGCTTTGACTGGTGGTCTAGGAACTGGTGAGCCTTAGTGGCGTATTGCTGGAATCATGATTGGGATCTGGGAACTGGTATGCCTTTACGACGTATTGCTGGAGTTATAACTGGGTTCATGGTGACTCGACCATGATAGGCTGGTGACTGGGAATTATGGGTTGATGGATTCTCATGATAGATGGATCCAAGGTTGTTGTGATGTAGAGGCCAACCGAGGTGGCGTGTAGGCTGAGGTTTGCTGGAATGAATGACTGGACTAATGCATGAATTGCTGGTGTATATGGGCCGACCGTGGAGGTGTGAGGCAAGAAGAAGTGTGAGCCAACTGGGGTGGTGTATAGCTAAATGGGGAGTGTAAGATCAATGAGCTAGAGAGATGTACTAGCCAGGGACTGATATAAGCCACCAAGGGAGGGGAGTGGCGTGGGGAGCTGGTTTAGGTCGAAAGTGATGGTATATGGCCGACAGGGAGGTGCAATATTTATAAACTGGAGCAGGGGATTGGTCAGGGACTGGTACAGGCCAACTGGCCGGGGATATGGTTGTTGGAAGGTGGGTGGCTGGTTGCCCCCAGCTGAGGGAGAAGAGAAATTTTATTTTTGTTCTCTTTACCAGCTCTGCCGCCCTTTCGGGTTTTCGCTAAAGCTGGCCCCCTTTTGCTTTTTTCGATGTGCCCTTGCGGGTTTTCGCATCGAGAGGTCACCCAGTTTTGCCTGAGGTGCTCTTGCGAGTTTTCACCTCAACCGGGTTACTGGCCTTTTTACCCCCAGCCGCCTCCTTGAGAAGGAGAACGACTGAGTCCGCCAGGGTATCTCTATTTTTAACCCCATTTTTTGTTGTTCTTTTTTTTTGTTTACCTGATAGCCTTTTAGTTGTTTGGTGACTGGCGCTGGGTGTCCTTAGCTTGTTGCTATCGAAGGACATTACTGGTGGGATCGTTGATGTTGATCCATTATGTTGGTGTTGGAGTTGCTTGCTGGGGCTTGGCTGGTTGCCAAGCAATCTTGGGCTTTCCGTAGACCTTCGGGCTGGCTGATCCGTGTAGCTTGTAGCTGGAGCTCGAACCGAAGCTTGAGCAGATCGACTTTGGTGATGCAAAGCCTAATGTTCTTGGTTGTGGTGGCGATAGGCCAAGAGTGAACGTAGGCCAACCGAAGAGGCATATTGGCCAAATGTTAAGGATTTAACCAACTGAGAAGGTGGATCGGTTAGGAACTGGGTGATGTGTAGGCCAAGCATTGTGGTATTTTGGCCAGAGATCCGGTGTTGGATTGACTGTTGAGGTGTTTAGTCAAGGGTATGTGTAGGTCGACTGTAAAGGGGAATGACCAAAGTGGAGGCTTGACCGGCCGTGGCGGCATATAGGTCAAAAGGGTAGCGGCAAACAGGGATAGTGTGAGACTAGGAGGAACAGGTAGGTCGACCATGATGGTGTATTGACCTGGATGCTGGGTGGTGACCAACCATGATGGTGTATCGGTCAAAGACTGGGTGTAGGCCGACCGGTGTGGCGTGATGGCTAGTAGAAGGTATACTGACCCATTATTGTGGTGGACCGGTCAGAGATTTAGGGCGAGGTGGTTGGCTGTTGCTTGAGAGGAAGAGAGATTTTTCTTTATCTCTTTACCAGCTCTACCGCCCTTTTGGGTTTTTGCCAGAGCTGGCCCCCTTTTACTTTTTTTGGTGTGCCCTTACGGGTTTTCACACCGAGGGGTAACCCGATTTTGCCTGAGGTGCCCTCGTGGGTTTTCACCTCAGCTGAGTTTGTGGCCTTTTTACCCCCAGCCACCTTATGGAGAGAGTGGCTGAGTCCGCCGGGGCATCTCAATTTTTAGCCCCCCCTTTTTTGTTTTTTTTTTGTTTTTGGTACCTGAGAGCCTTGCGGCTGTCATCCTTAGCTTGTTGCTATCGGGGGACGTTGCCCGGGGATTGCGTCATCGGTGACTTGTTGCTGTTGTAGAAGCGACTGTGGATCGACCCCTAACCGAGTAGCTCGTGACTTTAGGGTGGATCCGGAGACTGGCTGGTCTTTGCTGTAGATGGCTGGGACCTTGACTAGGATCTGGGTGGCTCGGTCTTATTGAACATGATGGCCGAAGTCACGCCTGGACAGGGTGTCTGCCTGGGTGTTGCTACCCCTTGGGGCATAATAAATATTGAAGGGATAGACCTCCCGCCAGGGTTTGGTAGTAGCCACCGGTGAGGACCCGATGGAGCTTTGCAGGTGTCCTCAGTTGGCGTTGCCCGGGATTCCATCGAATCATTAGCTGACGCATGTGGAGTTTCTTTGGAGTTACTGGGCGGGTGTCGACGAGATTCACCCTCTTTCACTCTGCTGGCTTTTGAGCTTGGTACCATTCTGGTGAGTGGAGGGACCTCTTGACTCGGGACCTCCGAATGGGTTGGGCCTCTTTTCTAATGACCCATATTCCTTCGAGGGAGGACGGACGCTCCTCCTTGGAGTTGCCCCCATTGTTTGGGCTTGGAAGGCTGGATACTGGACCGGGGTGATTGCCCCCAGTGTGATACTGGTGTATCGGCTTCTCTGAGCCTCACCTAGTCTTCTAGAGGCAGGGGTGGCGGCGGTGGGTCACCCATTTTTGCAGCCGCCATGGCACCCCTTTTTTTTGTTTACAGGGCCGAGGTTGACTCGGCGCCACTGTGGTGGACCGAACGAACCTGGTTCGGGGTTGTCTGGAGCATGGCATTTCTGGTGAGCGTCGATGTAGTTGGAACTCGGGAGTGCAGTGCCCGAGCTGGGGCCGACAGAATGGCAACCCGGAACATGGTGTTCAGTTGGGCCCTTGGAGTTGTTTCCAGAACTCGGGGTTCGTGACCCATGTTGTGAACTGAGGGTGTCAGAGGGGTGGTGACCCAGAGCTTGACGCCCGTACTAGGTGTTGGCGAAGCTAGTGCCCGAGGCTGAAAGCATGTATTGGGAACTGATGAAGCTGGGATCTGGAACTAGAAACCCAAACTGAGTGCTTGACGATGCTGGGTTCTGGAGCTAGAAGCCCATCTTGAATACTTATGGTGCTAGGACCCAGGATTGGATGTCGGTCTTGGGCGTTGTCGAAACTAGAACCCGGGGCTGGAGGCCCGTCTCGGGTGCTGATGAAACTGGGACCCGAGGCCGAATGCATGTCTCGGGTGTTGATAAAGCTGGGACCCAGGACTGAACGCCCGTCCTGGGTGTGGCTGAAAATGGGACCCGGGGCTGAATGCCCGGTCTTAGGTGTTGATGGAACTGGATCCCAGGGCAGAACACCGATCTTGGGTATTGATGGAACTGGATCCCAAGGTAGGCGACCCGTCCTGGGTGTTGATGGAACTTGAACCTAGGGCTGAACCCCCACCTTGGGTGCTGCTGGAGCTGGATCCCAGGGCTGGACAACCCCCTTTCTTTTTTGGTATTGCTGGAGCCAGAACCCGGGGCTGAATGCCCGTCTTGGGTGCTGGTGATGCGGGAATACTGGGACCCAGGGCGGAGCGCCCATCTTGGGTATTGATGTAGCTGGGACCCAGGGTGGCAAGCCCATCTTGGGTGTTGATGTAGTTAGGACCCGGGGCTGGATGCCCGTCTCGGGTGCTGGTGAAGCTGGAGCCCTGTACAGGCGACCCGTCATGGGTGTTGCTGGAACTGAAACCCAGGGCTAGATGCCCGTCTTGGGTGTTGCTGGAGCAGAGACCCAGGGCTAGACGCCTATGATGTGTGTTACTGGAACTGAGACCCAGGGCTAGAGGCCCGGCTTGGGTGTTGCTGGAGCTGAGACCCAGGACTAGATGCCTGTGATGGGTGTTGTTGGAACTGAGACCCAGGGCTAGACATTCGTGTTGGGTGTTGCTGGAACTGAGACCCAGGGCTAGACGCCCATCTTGGGTATTGCTGGAACTGAGACCCAGGGCTAGATGCCCATCTTGGGTGTTGCTGGAGCTGAGACCCAGGGCTAGACGCCTATCTTGGGTGTTGCTAGAGCTTAGACCCAGGGCTAGACGCCCGTCTTGGGTGTTGCTGGAGATGAGACCCAGGGCTAGACGCCCATCTTGGGTGTTGAGGTGGCCTTGTCCCGAAGAGGAAACCCCTTGCTGGGAGTTGACATTACTGGATCGTTGGGGTAAAGATCCCATCGTAGAGCTGGGAGGCCAGGGGCCCAGTGCGGAGAGTCCGCATCGGGGACCGACCTTGATGAGACCCGGGGTCGTGTACCCGAGCCAGATGTTGGGGAGCCTCGAACTCAGGTTTAAAAGCCCGTATTGAGTGTCGACTCATTTGAGACTCGGGTCGAGAGGCTCGAATAGCATGCTAGGAGGCCTCGACCCAGGGGTGGGAAACTCGTGCTGGGGGTAGGCTTGGCTGGGACTCAGAGCTAAGAGCCCGAGTGAGGTGCTGAGGAGCCGGAGACCCGTGGCAGAAAGCCCGTGTCTGGTGCTGGCAGAGCTGGGGACCCAGGGGTCAATGACCGCATGGGTCTCTATTGCTGGAGTAGCAGAGGGGCCAGCTGCCCATATGGGCAGTCGCCGGACTGGGCTGCTTGTCGGCCACGGCAATGGCGCCCCAGGATCAGGGCGAACCAAAAGTCGAGGCAGCGTTGCCGAACACGATTGGCATTGCCAACCGTAGGTGCCCGGCGTGGATGGCGATGACAATTAGACCGTAGGTCACTATCGCCACCGGTTTGTTGTTATTGTTGCTGTTGCTGGTGCAGGTTGGTCGCTTGATGATGACCTGTTGCATGTTGCATCTTGGACAGGGGGCCCTCCTCTTCCTCTCCGATAAGAAAAGGAGAGGGCATTACGGCGCACACCTGGCGGGTGTGACTCTTTTTCGACAGAAAGAAGAAAGGTAGGAGACGTCCCACCGGGCATGCCATCTTTGTTTACGACCGTGGGGAGTCACTTGTTGTTTTGTCCTCGCGGCAGGGGTGTACACTCACCTTTTACGGAAGGTTGAGATAGGTTGACTGGGCACGCAGGGATTCCGGGGGTATTGAGAAGAAGGTAGAGAGAACAATAGGAACGCACTGGAAGGGATGGCGTATGGTTCATCATTTTGGGAGACTGGGATAGGGATGGCTGGGTGGAATGCGGGCGTGCCAGTCGATTTCTCGACAATCACCTATGGAATCGAGGATTGACCGGGGAAGCGCCGCGAGGACGCGACATGTGGCTCGAGGGATCGGGCGACACGTGGATAGAAGGGGTTCCACAGGTGCGAGTGCGCAGGCGATTATGGGGATTCATGTACTGGACGTCTTTCCCCACTGATCGCAAGAAATCGATGTTTATTTTACATCGGATTGAATCCGAACACCTTTGTTTCTACTGTCGAAGAGAGAGTCAGGGACCTTGGGTGCCGTGACGTCGGGAGGGCTTAGTCCGTGCAACAGCGACAGGGCAACAGCAACACAACAGGGATAGCTGAGGGTGGAGAGACTGGTTCCGGCGAGGAGGGGGATCCGCTCCCTGACTGGATTACATGACTTATATGCCTTGAAAGGCATTTATATGGGGGGCATGAGAGCCCGATTACAATTGCTTGCAAGCCGCGGGACAATTCCGTCATTTGTAACGTTCCCCGGGCCATTGCGTTATTGTATTGGCAGTTCTGTATCAGTGCATAGTGTCTGTCAGAGGACCTGTGACTCAGCAGGATGCCGCCCGAGGGGCGTTATAATGTATTCCCGGCATGAGATAATGTTACGGTCGGGGCAGTAGGGGTGCCGTAGGCACCATTGTATTGGAGCGGTTGGACGTCACCAAGGCTGAGGCGACGGGATGACGCAGCCACCACTTGTGATTGGAGCGGCCGGGTGCCGTTGTGACTGGAGTGGATGGACGGCGTGAGCATCACCATGACTGGAGCGACCAAAAGCCGTTGAGCCCAGAATTGTCGGGTGCCGTGGGCACAGGTGGGACTGGAGTTATTGGCCATCGGGTGTTGCGAGTCCCGGCGTGACTGGAGTAGCTGGCAGTCGGGTGCCGAGGGCACCGTTGTGACGGAGTTGTTGAGTGTTCGGGTGCCGGGGGCACCGTTGTGACTGAGATGGCTGGCAGTCGGGTGCCGGGGGCACCGCTGTGACTGGAGTTGTTGAGTGATCGGGTGCCGCGGGTTCCGATGTGACTCGAGTAGCTGGCTAGTCGGGTGCCGGTGGCACCGTTGTGACTGGAGGAGGTGGGCGCAGGGAGACCTTGATGGTCATCCTCAGGGCCCGGTGTGACTGGCAGTCGGGTACCGGAGGCACCGTTGTGACTGAAGTTGTTAACAGTCAGGTGCCTGGGGTACCGTTGCGACTGAAGGAGGCGGGCACTGGGAGACCTCGATGGTCGTGCTCGGGGCCCGGTGTGACTGGAAGTCGGGTGCCGGGGGCACCGTTGTGACTGAAGGAGACGGGCGCCGTGAAGAGGCTGAGGCCCAAGTTTAGGTACATGTGTTCAACTGGTTTCATGCTATATGAGAGCCATGTGGGCTTTACAAATGGGCCGGGGTGGCCGGAGTACAATGGGCGCAAGCCGCGGGACAATTCCGACGCGTAGGTCGGTCCCCGGGTCAATGCTGGATAAGGCGTATATCCTCGTGTTTCACAGAGGGTCCCTCTCATGGCATGGGCCATGTTCGCTTCGCCAGACGAGGGGGTATGACTGCATAGCCAGAGAAAGCATCGAGCTGGTGTCTGGGCGAGGGTCAATCACGGCTCGAGTCGAGCGGTCGGATGTGCCCTCGTGACTGCGGGGAAACGTGACGTCATAGTGCGTGCGTAGTTGCAGTCGGCGGGCACGCGAGGGGAGGTCCCGGCATGAGGGGGCGTTCACCCTTGTCATAACGTCACACACGCGGTGGGGGTAGACTTGTGTGTCATGGCGGAACACCGTGTGAGGGAAGTACAGGCGACATACCCTCGGCGTCCTTAGCCGACGACCAAGTCACCCACACACAATTCTCCTTGCTCGTTGCCTGGAGCCGCTTGAAGCTTGGAGATCATCGGAAGCCTTGATGCATGTCTCTTCTTCCTCCATTGAGCCCCTAGGAGGATTTTATAGGGGAAGATGAAGGGTCACAGGGGGTTTACGCGGACCAGCTGAGGGGGGTGAGCTGGTCCGCGTAAACCCAAGTGAATAGTGCTTGGGCTTACACGAGGTGAGAGAGAGGGGGAAGCGGTTTACGCGGACCAGCCCAGGGGGCTGAGCTGGTCTGCGTAAACCCCCCCGCCCCTGAGGGGGTTTAGGCGGGCCGGTTCATGTTTTTTTTGTTTTTTAAAAACTTAATTTTTATTTAATTAAATGGGGGTTTACGTGGACCAGCCAGGGGGGGTGAGCTGGTCCGCGTAAAGCCCCCCCCCATGGGGGGTTTAGGCGGGTTTGACCGGGGGGTTTTAGCCGGGTTTGACTGAGGGTTTACCGCGGGTTTGACTGTGGTTTGACTGAGGGTTAGACAGAGATTTGACTGAGGGTTTGACCTATTACAAAATAGAGATTTTCTTTCGGGGCCGCAAGGGGCGCTGTCCCCTTGACCTCCGTGACCTGACCGCTCAGGTCGATCCGCGCGACCTAACCGCGCAGGTCGATCTGCGTGCGATAGCACACGATGGTGGTGCATGACGCGATGGGTTGCTGGGAGTCCCGAGTTAGGCTCAGACATGCTATAGAGTGCCTGGAGCATACGCACCCACTAGGTGCTCGGGGAAATTCCCGACGCGCGTGCGTGGGCCGTATACGGGTGCTGTGAGCTCCTGAAGCTTGTGGTTGGTCCCAGGTGAGCCTTCCTTTGACTTCATAGGGATAGAGGGAGGCGACTCGACGGTATACCCCGGCCTCGTTGCTGGGTGCCACATGGCGTGGCTTGTAGTCGGGGCGCCCCCAGGTGGGCTCAGGTAGCTATGTTGAACGCAGGTAAACCCGCAAACTGAGTGATCGGGGGTAGGCCCGATCGATCGTTGATGTTGCCGTGGGTCACGGCTAGCTGGTTAGGACCCTCGGTTGGGCCCGATGACTGGTGCGTCGACATGACGATGCAGTTGGTCTGGTGATCAGGGTGACCCTCGCTCCCTGGCGAAGAGCCGTATGAAGCGGCAGGCCGTTCTGAGTCCCGAGTTAACTCGATTGTTGAGGCGTCGGTGGTGTGATACCGTATGCAGAGTGTCTGGGGGTGATCCTCGAATCTTCACAGAGTGCCGTAAGGTACGGCAGGTTGTCATGAATCCCGAAACTGACCCGGTTGTCGGGAAACTGGCTGGCATAGTGTCGTTTGCTCAAGGCTGACCCCGGTTGTTATGTTGCGCCGCTTGACCCGGCGAAGTGTCTCGATTTCTGAGCTCAACTCGACTGGTAGAGTAGCTTTGGCGACGTATTGTTTTGCTCTATTTAGGGAGTATTTTTTGATGCTTAATCCTCAATTAATTCGAGAAAATAAGCCGGTGCCAACAGGGAGGGAAGAAGAGATTGGGAAAAATGGTAAACGAGGGGGAAATAACCTGAATTTTTTGTGGAGGCTGGGGTGGACGTGGGGAACTCACCCTCCAAATTTTATCACGATCTGAGCTCCTGATTGAGAGCTAAAAATCACGAACTAGGCTTCTATCCAGAGTGGACAGAACATCCGACGAAGGGGCGGCGGCGGTGGCGGCAGTGGAGATGAGTTTTCACTCAAAGGGGGACTGATAGAGAGAAATCACACCTCAGGAATTGGAGCTCTCACAGATGCAAGGGGAGAATGGAGAGAGGAAGGGGGCGCACTTGGCCTTCTTGGCTATTTTTTCTCAAAATTCATTCATTAATTCTGCAAATGACACTATACATCTTCTTATATAGAGCATGACAAGGGGTGGGGGTTGGGAATTTCGTGTGAGAGAGGGGAGGGGTGAGGGGGTGCGCACCATGGACTTAGGTGGGGGAGAGGGAGACAAAGGGGAGGGGAAGGAAGCTTCCTCCCTTTGAAAATTCAAAGGAGGGAAGTCCAAGTTTGGTAAGTTGCTTACCTTGGACCAAGAAAGGGCAGGCGCCCCCTTCCACTAGCCACCAAGCCTCCATCCCATTTCCCTTTTCATACCTAGCATGCTAACCCATTAGGCATGTTCACATTGAAGCCCCTTTTTGGCCCAATTAAGGCCCAAAGGCCCATTAACTCTAGCCCAATACCTAACCTAGCCCATTTGCCCTATTTAACACAATTGTCCAACATGGACTACAATAGGGCCCAACATGGCCTAAAAATGTGAAATAAAGATGATGACTCGGCCGATGCGACCACGTCCTCCGCGAGCTAAGCGAGCCCCGGCGTTTCCTCGGCCACCGATGCATATTGCGGCGTGTGTCTGCACCAATTTTCCCCGGGTGGGAGGAACTCGACCGCGTCAAGTAAGAGGTGCGGCTACTCGTGTGGCTCCGGCGGATCTGTCACCGACCTAGTAGCGTGGAGTACACTCCACTCCAAGTAATCGTCACCTGCTCAGCCCGTATATATTCGATATGCACACACTGCTATGGGAATGAGGCTAGTGGTGGACACTCCGGGGTGGGGTCACTCTCAAAGGGGAGGAGACAGCTTGAAGACTCATTAGGAATCACCGCTGGGTCCCTCTATGTGACTAGATCCGATATGTTGAGGTAGAGCCGATCCCAAATTTTGGCAGGTCTACAACGTACGCATGGAATCTGACTTGCATCGCACTCGAAGGGACTAACATCGCGAGCTGACATAGACTGACTCGTATGCTGACTCTCACAGACTGTACGAAACAAAGACTCACACATGACCCTAGGCTATAAATGACCCTTAGCAAATCTAGACACTCATAGTACTACTATGATTGACGACAAAGAAACACCAACATAATGGAAATACTAAGGAAGACTCGGAAAAAATGACGGACACCGTCTGCATATACCAAGTGTAAGGATAAGTTGACCCACAACTTGATGCCGTGAGTCTCATCCCTCATCAACCGTTACTGGTTTGAGAAGACTCGCGCTAGGGTATGAAAGTGCGGGAGGATCTGGGGCGGGTGACGGGAATGTAATCCGGACGTCTAGTGTGAAGCACGACAAAAAGGAAGTCCGGATGTCGTCTCTCGTACGCATGGCAGAAATCCAACCATACCGTGTCTACAAAAGGTGTCGACAATGGTACGGTAGTCGCTAGCGGCTGTGCTACCGTAGGAGAGACGGGTAGAAGTGGGATGGTGGGGTCCTCGGAGGACAAAGTGGGCGGGACAGACAGGTCTGGGATGACCGGTGGGATTGGGGTGACTAACAGTCCCTGGCCCTCTATTGGATCACTCTCTAACCTCAAAACATCAGCGAGATACTCCTCAGCCAACTCTTGGTCAGCCTCATAACTCACTAGAATAGGCCCAGGTGAGGCATCCTCCGAATGGTTGTCCTCTAAGGTAGGGGAATGCGAAGGACACGGGTCGGAGAGATGGCTAATCCCACTACAGAGGGATACATGGGTGGGCTCTGGGAGAGGTGCAGGTGGGCATGAGTCCGGAGGTGAAACGGGCCATTGGGGCTGGGTGGTTGGTGACACGGAGGTGGTCGGCTGAATGCCATCATGGAAGACGAACTCGCCGGGTAGGTGAGGTGGGTATATGGTACAGGTCCTCCTATCCCGGTCAAAGGTCGCTCTCCTTTCTTCCAACCAATCTTGCCCTAAAATGATGCATGGGCCAGAAAGTGTGTCGACCTTGCACCATGCTCCATCATCATAAAGAATGGGGCCGAACCTCCATTGGAATTCTACAAATGCTAAGCCACCATTGAGAACAATCTCTCCGGTCTTAGAGAGCGACTCAACTATGTCTTGTGAGACACAGTTAAACGACACCCTACTGATGAAGTCGATCTTCATATGCAACCCATTAGGTAGGATGGCAGTGGACACTATAGGTCGCTGGAACGACTCGATTGTTGGCTTAGGGGTCGGGTGTCGGGCCATGAAAGCATTGAATTCGGCCACCAGGGATAAACAATCGGACGCATGGTCTTGGGGGACGGCCATGGGGGTGGCGGGTAGTGGACCTGCAGACACACGGTGACAAGACCGGACTCTCTTGGACTAGACACGACCCTAAAACAACAATGCAAAGTTAGAGTACCGACTCGACTACAAACCTAGACTCAACCCATATCCGGTACTAGGCGGAGGTTTGATCCGAAGATCGCGCTCATGCAAGTGTGCTACTTTCCCGATAGGCGTAACCTAACGTTCGGACAACACCTTTTGATATACCGAATAAAGGTATGCAAATGCAACCTCGGACCAACTTAAATGACTCTTTTTTGTTTTGTTTTTAAACAAATACTACTCTAGACTCAACCTTCGGCTCTGATACCAATTTGATGTGGGACAGACAGTGAACCTGGGACTCTAACTCGTAACTCGTCCCTAGCGAGGGAAACGCGGGATCGTGCGCGGTTGAGAAACCGGTAATGAGTCGGGTAGTCGGCTCTCTTTCGTGACCGGATCGGGTCACGAGACGGATTTCTCTCTCTCTCTCTCTCGCAGCGATGATTAAATTGAATCGAGCTAGTAACCTATCACTCGCAGCGGCATATACAAATAAATACGAAATAAGTAAATGCGATAGAGAGAGTGGCGAGTTTACCTCCACGCTCTGGGCGTAGGGAAGACGATCCCGGCCAAGACCGTAACTCCCGGTACAAACCATCACAATAATTACAGAAATTAATGCTACTGCCCACTCCACGCAGGGAGGTAAAGGGCTACAAGTGGGGCCTGAGAGGACTGATCTCGGGTTGACAGGCAGCGTGTTGGATAGCTCCGTCGGTGCCGTCCGGTGGCCGGGTTGCTTGCTGTCCCGAGCTGGTTCTGTTGTTTCAGCGCTGCAAGACTCGGCGAGAAAAATTCCTGCGATCAGCATAGGCGTCGGATCGACGCGAAACCAGCTCAGTTGCGAAGCTAACTCAGAGATCTACAACCCTCTGGGATTATAGGAATTTTTCTGTGGCCGTATTTTCATGGGGGATTTTTCAACAGGAAAGGTTCCTGTCTCAGATCTGGCCGGGCAGACTGAGATCTGCCTGAGAAAGGACGTTGACCGCCACTGAAACTTTCGATCTGGGTGATGGGATTTTTATGGAAGCTAGAGGGGAAAGTAAGGAAGATGGGGATAATTTTTTTGTAATTTTTGGTGGAGGTTTGATATGGGAAATGGATTTTCTAACAGAGATGGGTCGGATCTGGACTGCACAGGAGAGAATAGATTTAGAAAAATGCGGTGGTTTTTAAAAATGGTAAACGAACTGTAAAAATCCTAAGAAAAATTGTGGAAGGGGGTTTCGGTGGACAGAACTCTCAGTTAAAATTTCAGCTCATTCAGAAAAGGGAAAGTGGTGAAAAGGGTGAAGAGGTGGCTTGCTGGTTGGTAGATCTGCACAGGAGGCAGATTACTAGGGGATGGAAGAACAAATTGGGAAAAATGGTAAACGAGGGGGAAATAACCTGAATTTTTTTGTGGAGGCTGGGGTGGATGTGAGGAACTCACCCTCCAAATTTCATCACGATCTGAGCTTTTGATTGAGAGCTAAAAATCCCGAATTAGGCTTCTATCTAGAGTGGATAGAACTTCCGACGAAGTGGCGGCGACGGCGCGGTGGTAGCTCGATGGCGGCGGCGGCGGTGAAGATGAGTTGCTCACTCAAAGGGGGATTGATAGAGAGGAATCACACCTTAGGAATTGGAGCTCTCACAGCTGCAAGGGGAGAATGGAGATAGGAAGGGGGCGCACTTGGCCTTCTTGGCTATTTTTTCACAAAATTCATTCATTAATTCTATAAATGACACTATACATCTTCTTATATAGAGCATGGCAAGGGGTGGGGGTTGGAAATTTCGTGGGAGAGAGGGGAGGGGTGAGGGGGTGCGCACCATGGACTTATGTGGGGGAGAGAGAGACAAAGGGGAGGGGAAGGAAGCTTCCTCCCTTTGAAAATTCAAAGGAGGGAAGTCCAAGTTTGGTAGGTTGCCTACCTTGGACTAGGGATGTCAATGGTAACCGATAATCCGATAACCGTCCATTTCGTTAGCTTAACGAACAGCAAATGGATAGTATTTTTCTTTCCGATAAATTAACGGATACGAATACAGATATATCTGATTTCTTAGCGGATACGGATACACCTCATTCCGAATCCGTATCCGTCCGTTACCGTTAAACAAGTTTGTATTTGACTCAAATAATTTAGTGTCTTGAAGAAAATGATATTGAAGATGAAATATATGTATAATTTAAGGCATTTCTATTTTCATGATGGTAATTTTTTTAAATTATAAGATATTTTTATAATTTTTTAAATTATCAAGTTAATATATTCTTTATTTTCATGAAAGATATATAAAGAATGAGAATACAATGAAAATTAAAATCCAAAAGATTTAGTTTATTTTATTATTTAAACTTTATATGTTTCATATTATCTTTGGAGATATTGTAATATTATATATTTGTATACTTTTAATTGCATTATATGTTGACTCATGAATAATGATGATACAAACTAAATTGAAATGTGTTTCTTTATCATATGGATTTTTATTTTCAATTTAAAATTTTTTGTAATTGAGTTAATTTACATCTTAAATTTTAATCTTATATGTACTTTTATGTCCGGTAACTATTCGCTAACCGTCCGTTAACTGTATTTTTCGGATATTCGATAATGGTTTTCGGTTACACCACTTTCTGAATACTTAACGAACAGCAAACGGATACGGTTCTTTCTTATCGGATACGGATACTGATAGTCCACTATCCCCACCGTATCTAACCCGTTGACATCCCTGCCTTGGACCAAGAAAGGGGGGGCGCCCCCTTCCACTAGCCCCCAAGCCTCCATCCCATTTCCCTTTTCATACCTAGCATGCTAACCCATTAGGCATGTTCACATTGAAGCCCCTTTTTGGCCCAATTAAGGTCCAAAGGCCCATTAACTCTAGCCCAATACCTAGCCTAGCCCATTTGCCATATTTAACACAATTGTCCAACATGGACTACAATAGTGCCCAAAATGTCCTAAAAATGTGAAATAAAGATGATGGCTCGGCCGATGCGTCCACGTCCTCCACGAGCAAAGCAGGCCCCGGCGTATCCTCGGCCACCGATGCGTATTGTGGCGTGTGTCCGCACCAGACTGTTGGTCTATCGATATCTTGGAAATTAGCTGGAGCATTTGTCTCTAGAAGAGTTATTCATGTGCGACATCACCTGAGGAAAAACTAAGTGATTGGATGTGACTATGTGTTGACATACAAAAAAATTAACAACCACAAACATACCACAATGCATCACATGTTATGGGAATATGAAGTGTCTCTAGAACACACGGCCACAGGGTCAACCCTAGTGATCTGGTAGTGAAGAAGAATGGGAAGACGGCCCAGAGGGCCAAGCCCGAAGAAATAGCGAGTTATTAAATGACCATATGCGTCCAAATGTATGAATTAAAAAAATTACAGGAAGCCGAGGCGTTCCTGAACAAAAATACTGCTATGAGCTCGACCATGAGTACTTAGCAGCAAAGAGCACAAGGGCAGGCTCAAGAGACATAAGCCTCTGAAAGGACCGACAGAAATTCCATAAATTGTCAAGTGGTGTTGGTACACCACGAATTTGCGTCCCGAGGGATGAATTGAATTTGGAATCAAAAGAATCTAAAGAGCTCTTGAAGATAGATAACCACGGGCTGAGTTGTGATGGTCGGGGCATCATGACGAAAATGAAGAATAGAAGAAGGGAGAAGGGGAAAGCCCCATGAACGAAAGCCCTATTGGCCATAACCGACACCCCCATGGGCCGTACGTTAACTGGCAGCGGTGGCCCCTTTAGGGTTTAACCGGCATCGGCAGCTGCATGGATCTTTAGCCTGCAGCACGGCCCCCTTGGCCTCATTAACCGGCAGCCTCCCTTGTCCATTAACCGGCAGCCCATCAATGTTTAACCGACAGTGGCAGTGCTTCGGGGGTTAAGCGACAGTGCCCTCAAGTGTTAACCGACAGCCCCATGAGCCTTTAATCTGTAGCGAAGCCCCATGGGCCTTTAGCCGATAGCACGTCCCCCTTGGCCTTGTTAACGAGCAGTGCCTCACTTTATCCGGCGCGCAAAGGATCATCCGGCAACAACGGCTTCTCTCGGCATCAACGTCGCTGTCCGCAATGCCGCCCAGTACAATAGCGACACCTCCGTGCGAGCAGAGAATGTCCCCCGGTTGTTCCCTCCTTGCTTTATAAAAAGGGAGGGATGGCAGTTAACACAACAAGAAGAAGATAAGAAAAAACATATGGAGAACAAGAGGCGTGTGCAGAGAAGAAAAGAAAAAGAGAGGATAAGCTGAGAAAGAGAGACTGCGAGGAAGAAACGGAAGAGGTGAGGCCCGGGGGTGGAGATGGAGTCAATGCTCCATTCTCTTCTCCCCCTCGCCTTATGTGTCCATGTGTTCCACCTTGATGTACCCCTTCTCCTTTTTTCTTTTTGTTTTCAGCAAAGGCTGTTTCTGGGCGATGTAAGAACAAAAATTGAGTCTCTGTTATCTGTGGCCCCTCTCTTCAGGCTCTCCCCCTATTTATGATTATGCTTGCTGTTCCCAAAGAGCTGAATGAAATATACACAGTTGGGAGGATTTCCGTTTGTTCTTTTACAGTTTGCGTATATGTTGTTTGCTCCCTCTGCACCATGTAAATACATATATGTCTTCGTCTTCCGCTGCTCTTTCCTTTTCCGTCGTTTGCTATTTCGTTGTGTGTGTTGTGAACGATGATCTATGGATGAACCAGTAGACCAGTAGGTGATTGCGTTGCTGTGTGAACTCTCGGCTCGGGGTTTATCCAATATGATGGATATGACCCCGTAACCGGACATCTGTGAAGGGCATTGTTGTAAAATAGTGAAAGTTTCCGTCTTTTACTGCCGTCATTTGCTTATACAAACTTTTATCTTCATAGACTTCACCAAATTGCCTCACACATGGCTGATCCGGTAGCCCCATTGTGGCTGGCCGAGCAGCCTTTGTAGAGGAATATTTAGCTATATTTCGTCACGTTTCCGTCCGAATTTAAAATGTTCATCACCTGGGTGTTGCTGCCTTCAGCGCACCGTAATGATTAAGGGGTCATCTCGGTTATCCATGGATGAACACCCATTGCATACACCCCTAAACACCGTCGGTCTGGGGGAGATGTTGGAGGAATTTCACCAGACTTAAGTTTAAAAAAATAATATAAAAGGAGCAAATAACATAATTATGGCAGTAATGAAGCGATCTACTCGTCAATTTCCTTGTCACACAGCCTCATTTTTATTAAACAGCATGTGTCATTTCTTTTAACCGATAGCACAACCCATGACATTTAACCGGCCCCCATCGTTGCGACTTTACCAGTAGGCCCCCCCTTTTCCTTTAATCGGCGGGCCCTTCGTGCCTAACCGGCAGCGCCTTCTCCCCTTTAATCAACAACGCATTAGCATGCTAGACGGTGGGCCCTTCCTCCTTTGAAGCCAGTCGCGCCCCCTAACGCTATAACCAGTAGGGGTTGCTCCCTCTGATAACCGACATGCCCGTTTCCTTAACCGACAGCCCCTTTCTCTTTTGAACGGCAGGTCCCCTTCCCTCCTTAACCAGCAACCCTTCTGCCTCTATACACCTGTGTATAAAAAAAAATGAAGCACATAACGAAGGGAAAGGAAACAAAAGAAAAGGTAAGGAAAAAATGATGATAAACAAAAATAATATAAAAGAAAATAATATATATATATATATATATAATACACTGTAATATATATATATATATATATATATATATATATATATATATAGCAATATAACAAAATGAATAACAAAAGTGATGAGTAAAAAAATGAATGAATAAATAAATAATAAAAAACAATAAGAGATAGCATAGGTATACATATAAAGCAATATTCGAGTAGCTATTGACGTCCGATCTAGGGCCCCTTACCTCCCAGACCTCGTGTAAATGGAATAGAAATGCTATCCTCACAAGTCATGTCTGGATCTCGGGGTTTCACTCTGCCATAGCCATGACCTGACGTTGCCCTGGGTCAATATCCTTTCCGAATCTGACTTATTATTCTCGGGGTTCCTCCCGTTGTTATCAACGTCAAACATCAAACATGCCGTATCCCCGGCAAACATTTTCTTTTAACATTCATGCTCCCGCGATAATTCCGACTCAGCATACTTTATGAGCATGGAGCATGCGACGAGCAAATAAATCAGTCTAAACGCCCCGCCCTAACATGGGGAATGTTGATACGTTTTTCGAATCGTCTACATACTTTTATTAATATAAATTTCTGGCCTTAGGGCCCTTTCTCCTGGCTACTAATCAAGGGTTTTCTCTCCCTCCGAGAGATGTAATTAACATCGTGACCTTTATGGCACGACAGGTTTTGGTCCCGATACGCAATCCACTATCGTCTGATCAGTCAGACAGCGCGCACCCACAGCTCTGGGCTACCTCGGTCTTAGGGCTTGAATAAACTGTCACATTGTGACTGGCACGTCCACGCACTAAATAAACCAAATAAACAAGACAAATAGACCAATAAGAAAAGAGATTTAAAAAAATGCATCCACAAGTCTGGCACGTCCGGTGGGACTGATAACCTCCCTTCATCTCCTCGCCAGGACTAAGGGCCCTATGGTCTCTCCATGAAATTCTAACTGTGTAATTTGAAATTGCAAGTTGCTGTTGACATGTTTTTCCCTTTCCCCTTTTTAATTATCCTTCCAAATCCCTTCTTTGCGGTGTTAATGCAAAGAACCAAACAACATGTAAATAACAGGGGAAAGGATGTAGAGTGTGTGTGTGATTGCCACCAAGATACCGAATGTAAGCAAGTACACCGTACCTTGGAAAGAAGGGGAGCCACTCGCCAAGAACAGCACTGCAGAAAGACGCGGTTCGTGGTGAACCGCCCAGTGGACGCGCGGTCTCTCGACAGGACACCCAATAGCACTGGGATGAACGTGGGACGAAGAGTAGCTGGATGACGGGACGGTTCAGGATCGACCGCTGGAAGAATGTAAACGGCCCGGATGAAGCCGCCCTATTCCGCGTACGTATGGATGAAGACCGCTCTGTGCCACCAACTCCCAAAGCGTGGGATCTCTACCTCCACCCTTTCCGGTCGGCCAGAAAGAATGGGCCTCGTGTTAGGGTGCCGCTGACCTGCAAAACAACGTGGAGAACACAAAAGGGACTCGATATTAGAACTAAAATGTGTAGTAAATGCCGAACGAGAAGGAAAAGATATAACTAAATGAAATGGGGGATACCTGGAGGATTTTAAACCCCTAGGGGCGTCAAAAACATAGGAGGATGTGTGTAGTGTGATGAAAGAATGAAGAGAAGTAGATGGAAGAAGGAAGAACGATGCATGCAATGAGAGAACAGAGGTAGAACTAGTGAACTAATGACTCAAAAAAATGGTGTACTCCCTGAACCAGAGGCCTATGCAGACGTAGAAGGCCTCCCTCCCTGTCTTGGGTCGCTTAACAATCCAGCAGGGCTTTGTCGTCGACCAAAAATCTCCCCCCTATCAAAGCTTGGCCTTATGGTCCTATTTATAGAGCCTTAGAAGCCAGCCTCGAAATTTGGGTTTCTTGCCATTTTTAGGCCGAGATATCAACATAAAATATGTAGATAATGGAATTATCTTTCAACCAGTTCAAACGGCACCCCATTTGGTTGAGAAACCGCGGAGAAATAGTTGGAACAAATTAAGGATAAAACCATGGATAGAGAGAGAAAAAACCCTTAATTTTTTAGCAATCGAACCATTGCGCGGTCGTGCCATAGATCGCCCAGTCCATTGAGCGGTCGGTCATCAGACCGTCCAACCTATCGGTGGAAATTAAGTAAATAAGCAATATTATCCAAACATCCATCGAACTAACCGATGATTTCGCCATTGAACTCTCATGAATTGGACGGTTACAAATGGACCACCCAGACCATGGAACGGCCATAGGTCAACTGCCCAATTCATGTCGGTGATAAGTCAGAATAAACTAGATAATTAGATAATTATCTGAACAACTCATGAATCTGGGACTTCTGAGATATGGACGGTCATATGCCTACCGTTCCATGAGATGGGACGGTTCAATATAGACCGTGCAAAAGCTTGTCCGTGGAAATTCAGAAAATCATCTTAGTATCTAATAAATAGGTACACGGTTCATCATCAACCGCGAGATTACTGAACGGTTAGGCGATAGACCGCGCAATGGCTGGACACTCGAAAATCAAAGAAATGTGATAAATCAAGCAAAATCAAGGCCCATTAAGCCCCGATTTGAAGCAAACCTAGTCAGGGAGGGAGGTACCCATAAAAAAGGCCCAATAAGCTGCCTGAAAATAACCCAATGAGTAATGGATAACTCGAGGCATCAATAAATGATGGTAAGAGAAATGACTCAACTTATCGACAAAAAAACGGGTGTCAACAGATGTCCCTCCTTAACGTCCTCTTTGCAGGGGAGCGAGCGGAGGTGAAGCGAAAGCGAAGTGGAACATGGAGATGAAGCGGAAGTGAAGCGGAGCGAACTGAAAAGCGGGCGTTAAGCTAAAATGACACCCGTTTTGCCAACGAACGATAAGAATCTTCCGGAAAACTCTGAATCATTCGCAATGAGTAGTTAGACCAAAAGTGACACCAGCCTGGAGGAACTAAATTAAAGTAAACGGAACACATGATCAACCTCATGGGGGACACAATCCCTCGGACCAATGAGGAGACCAGAATAAGCAAAAGTAAAGAAGTAAAGGAAACAGACTAAAACTCAAGACGGGGACCTCTGAATCAACCAAACCGAGTGAATCGACCAGAGAGAACCTTCCAACTCTGAGTGGAATTGTTCCTCTTACTCAAACAATGAACGCACAGCTATCCATCATTGGTGGGACATCAGCAGGCAAACCATGGGTTATGAATGCTCAAAAGATGTGTATGATGCATGCTGGGCTAAAATAAAAGAAACCATTAAAACGAATGCAAAGAAAGGAAAAAATATAAAATACTCGAGAATAGTATTGCTAGACTGGGAGAAACAGAGTCAAGACACTATCCGCAACCACAGCGTGCTGGATAGAACCATCCTCCCCATGTTTTCCCAACCTAACGGTCTATCCGGAGATTAAACGCATGAACTTGGGCATCATCGTTTTTGTTAAAGGGGAACATCAGATCCTGGAACACGCGAGCAACCAACTGGTTCTCGAGATAATATAGCATAGTACCATATAGTAATGCAATAAGGGACATAGGGATAGAAAGCCATACCTGACTTACCTGTGCAGGCGAAACGGCAAACGATTGAAAGTGATGCTGCATAGATGGTTACAATTTGTAATATATATCGTTAAATTTATCAGTGAATCACATAATGCAGCACTAAAGGGGCCAAACCACATCATTTAAGCACACAAACGGTCAAAAATAGACCACCCAGACCATAGAACGGCTCACCCGAGACCGTTCAATCATCAATGATTTGAACATGAACGAGATAAGACGCGGCCCATATGTAGACCGTGCAAAATAGTGAACGGCCAGATTCTAGCCGCTCAATGTAAAGTACCGTTGGTCTGAAAATGGTCAGATGTGCACCGCTCAAGGTTGGGATGGTCTGGCGATATACCGCTCAATTTCTGGGGCATTTTAGACAAAAACAAAACTCTTCATCTCCCTCCCTCCCCACCGTAACCGACGGCGGGAGGGAAGGAAACACCCCATTCCCCCACTTCCTCTCACACCCCCTCAATCTCCCCATCTCGTTCATGCGCCATAAGCACCAGGCCCGACGTCCACCCATGGCCGGAGAGGAGAAAGCTGTACCGCCGCCGCCAGCGGCCACCGGTGCACCACCACCGGAGGAGACGATGCCACTGCCAGCGACTGAGGGAGAAGTACCCCCGCCGCCACCCGAGGCCAGAGAAGCTCCCGGAGTGATCGTACCCGGGGACGGAGACGTCGGGGAGGAAGTACCAGTGGAGAGGCCAGCCAAGAGACCACGAGACCCCGAGGTAGGTGCCCTAAAAACCCCCTCCATTTTTCATTTTTATTCTATGCATGCTAGTTCTAGGAGATGATAGGGGCACACAACCCCTTAAAAATACCATGTAAGGCCACTTGGGCCATGAACAGAGGTGGGGAGAAGGTTTTCCCGTCGTCGGAGACTACGGTATTAGCGCGGTCCTACAGTGACCGCCTAACAGATCATCACGGTTCACATAGAACCGTTCAAAGAAAACACGGCCCTTGGGTGGCCACTCAAAGAATACGAACCGACATCACAGAACGGTCCCATGTAAACTGTCTAAATTTAGGGCGGACCATGTTGGTCCGTTTAGAATGTGAAATGTCGAAAACAGAATGGCCTCCATCAGACCGTGGAACTTAGAACGGACCTACAGGGTCCGCTCAGAACTTGGAACACTTAGAAATTGAACGGCTGTGAGTCAGACCGTGGAATGCAGAACGGCCCTCCATGGTCCGTTTCAGGGCAAGCATGAGATAGGAAGACGGTCCATGGGGAACCGTGGGACTTTATTTAAACGGTTAGAACACAACCGTTGGATAGAAAAACGGTCCATGGGTGACCGTTTAGAGGACAGAGAGTGAATTATTGAACTAAATGCAAAATTATAAACTAAAAATGCAATTAATCTAAATGTATGCAGGGAAAGCATAGGACCCGGATCTCATGGCTGCAGGTTCGGACAGTGTACCTCGCGCTGCCCGACTTCCAGTGTGAGAGGCTAAGAATCATGGGATTCTCAGAGTTCCTAAGCGTAGAGGTCAGCCGATTTGACACACCGCTAATCTACGCTCTGCACGACCGCTGGGACCCAGTGAGTCACACGTTTCTCTTTCCGTGGGGACATATGGTCCCCACGCTCAAGGACGAGGTCCGACTTACTGGCCTTCGCTGGCATGGGTCTTCGGTCAGCGGGAGCACATATCCTGACTACCGGGAGATGGCCCAGGAGCTCCTTGGATTGGACTTGCTGCACCCCGAGCGGCAGTCCACCACCCTGACTCGGGCGGCGCTTCAGGACAGCCTGGGGCTTCGGCGGGCGGGGATTGTGACTGGAGAGCTGCCCGAGCAGCATCTCAAGAGACTCGTGGAGAGCGCCAGACCACGAGTTGCAGCGGAGGCGGGACCGGAGGCGGACTGGGTACTGCGGCGGTTCCTGACATTGCTATTCGGCTGACTTCTGTTCGCGACGCGAGGGGACGTCATCAGCTGTCGTTTCTTACCGTTGCTCCAGGACCTCGATCATGTGGGCGACTATGTGTGGGGAGCGGCTGTCCTCGCGTTTCTGTTCGACACTCTGAGCTCGACGTCCCGACGGACGATGCTTGGGGGCTTCTCCCCTCTACTCCAGGTACGACTCTGACTCTTACTATGCATCTAGCTATAGGACTCCTATGATTGCTATATGCTAACTCTTAGTGAAATGCAATGTAGGTGTGGGCCTATGTGTACCTACGCGGGCTCGGGCGAGGCGAGGAGACCCACCCCGATCGACTACCTATTGCCAGGAGGTGGACTACACCTCGGGAGAGCGGAGGCCTCCGGAGACAGGTCCGGGAGCTCTAGGACGACGTGGACACTGTACCGTATACCTCGGTACGACTCTAGACTTAGACCTTTTAATTAAATGCAATTCTATATGATTATGATGCTGATGTGACTCTCTACCTTGATAGGTACGGTGGACTCCTTACACAGAGGAGGGACATGAGGGTCAGCCCTAGGTGGCCAAGGCCCTTGCCTTCTCTGGACGTGACGTGTGGCTTCACTGCATGAACATTGTGGAGCCACTACACTACAGGTCGGTGATGAGGACGACCGGCGTCCCACAGCCAGCGGTGGAGTTTCCAGCGCCAGGGGAGCACGTCAGCCGGCACCCACGGGGAGCAGCGACAGTGGTGGACTGGAGGGAGCGAGCTGCCGAGTAGATCGCTGACTGGGCAGCACGTGGGCGAGCGGTGACCGCCCGGGCAGAGAGTGACGCGGCGTACTACACAGCATACGCCCGGCACTACCGGGACCAAGGGTTCCGAGGTGCCCGCCGACCGGTATGACTTCCAAACTCTAAATGCTCTTCCTATAATGCTTCCTATATGCCTATGCACTGATGTTTGAACTTTCTAAATGCAGATCGACCCTGAGGGATGGATCGCGGAGCTACAGGGGCTCCTCCACGCGATGATCCGCGAGCGTGACGAGGCCCGCCAGGCGCTAGCCCTACTGGTGAGTTTCTAAACCCTAGACTCTTTAAATTATGTAAATGTTCATGATTATATGCATGCATGTGACTAACCTGGAGTTGTGGATGCAGCGAGCTGAGGGGACACAGCGGCAGGGGGCAGACGCTCCTTCTTCCTCCTCACAGACCCTGACGGACCAAGTTGAGCGGGACGCCGATTTTGCACGGATGATAGCGCGGGCCAAGGCGGCCGAGGTGGCGCTCACCGAGAGGGTACGCAACTACTACACTTTCCATGTTGATTATGCTTATGATTTTAAAATGCAATTAACTGACCATGAATCGTGTATGCAGACGACCGAGCTGACTGTGTCACTGGGCGAGGTCGCTCGATTGCGGGAGGACGCAGAGCGGTCCCGTGCGGAGGCCGCAGATTTACATGCAGATGTAGTAGAGGCTTCACACCTCTATGCAAAGATGGAGGGCTCCCATGCCGGGACAGTGGAGACGGAGCTTCTTAGAGCGCGGGCGGCAGATGCAGACCTCTACCGAGCCGAGGTTTCTCATCTCCGGGAGGAGATGGCGTGGAGCCGACTGGCAGATACAGTCGAGACGATGCTCCTTCACGCAGAGTTAGAGCGTCTCCGAGCCGGAGCCACCGAGGCGGAGCGTTATCGGGAGGAGGCGTCAGAGCTGAGGGGAGAGCTGTGGGCATATAAGGAGATGAGCCGGCGATCAGCGCACAGTGGGACTCCGAGTGGCAGCCACGGTACTCATGGCTCCGTGAGGAGTTACTTTACGAGTTCCTCCGGCCACCGGAGGAATGAGGAGGAGGAGTGACACCGGCGATGTCATAATGAGGCGACCTCAACGATGCCTCCTCCAAAGAGGCACGAGGGAGGTGGAGACAGCGACGGGGGTCAGGGAGAGGGACATACTTGACTCTTGTACTAGGGACACGACTTTTGTACATGTGATATGACATGCTAGTGATATGACATACTTTTTTTTTTGATTTTGATTCTATGGATGTATGAATGTATGAATGAATGCAAATGACTGACACTAACCAACTAACTACGACTGCTAACTCAACTCGAGTGAGACGGACACGTGCGAGAGAGAGACGGCACGAGTGAGCGAGGAGGTGAGAGACACGACAGGGTGAGAGAGAGACGTTGACTTAGAACGAGAGAGGGACGCCGATTCAGAGTGAGTGAGAGAGACGCCAAACTAAGTGAGAGGAGAGACGCCAAACTGAGTGAGAGGGGAGACGCCAAACTGAGTGGACAGGTTAAAAGAAGGCTTCAGATAAATAGACGGTCGAAATGGGACCGCTCAACAGGCTGCATGGTCTTTTTTTAGACTGTTCAGAGCCACTAGACCGAGATTCAAAGATGTAAACAAACGGTTTAATATTAGCCGCTCTAAGAATAGAACGGTTCCTAAGTGACCGTGTTATTGATAGATCGGTCGGTTCTAGGCCGCTCTACCTCCAGGATTTGAATTGTGTAGAAGCTTCTGAATGCTCTCAGAGAGACCGTCCAAGTCTTAGGGCGGTCTGTCGACAGACCGCGCCAACGCGCGACTTGGGAGTTTAAACGGGACTCTCTTGGAGAGTCCCAACCTGAAGATGGACGTCCTAAACCGACCCAAGCTCTATCCCAACCCGATCTAGGCCTATCCTACCTCACTTCTAGTGGGTTTAGGCCTCTATCTAAGACCTATAAGTCGGAGGGGGCTCTAAATTCGCAACTCACACTACACCCCTCTTTCTAGGCCTCAAACCTTTGTTATTCTTCATCAAATCATCATGAAAAGGTCCTTTGAGGTGAGTTCCATGGAGGGGACAGCTTATGAAGGGCCAAAGCCGGCCAGGAAGGAGCGTGAAGTGCTCCAACGACTAACTACGATCTCTCGTCATCTCAGCTCGAGTCCTTTGAGAGAGGTATGTTAGCATGATTTCATTCAAATAAGTTTATTCATTTGCTTACACATTCTTTCTCTCTTTCTCTTTTTTCTCTTTTCCATCTCAGCTTCTCCCTGACTCGAGACGCTATTCCACTTTAAAGTGGATGGCTTCCATGATCCGCGCATTGCCCCTAGGAGTGACATCTATCCTGAAGTCCTGGCACCTACACCCACTCTTGGTATTAGGCCAAAATTACCCAAAACTCTCCCTTGACTGGCACATCATCTCAGCCCTGGTAGAAATTTGGCATCCTCAGACCCATACATTCATGTTTCCATCTTTTGAGGCCACTATCCTACTAGAGGAGGTAGAGACCTATCTTTCCTTTCCTAGGTCGAAGGTGGGTGAGGAAGACTTAGTGTGTCATACAGTGGCACCTGTGGACCCTAGGCACATTTTGGGAGGGTTTATACCAGATAGCAGGGACATCCATACCTTCATAGGCCCACGCCAGATCCACCTTCTTCCTCTTAGCCAATGGGTAGTTGAACATTGTAGGAATAGGTGTGGGTGGGATGAGGCTATAGCCAAGGCCGCGTCTATTTGCTTGTGCGGGGCTATCTTGTTCCCCTCAGTTGACCATGTGCTAGAGACTCCCCTCCTTAGTACTATCAGTGGCCTGTGGCAGGGTCTTTCTATCTCCCAGGCCGTCCTTGCCTACTTGTACGAGGGCCTTACCTCAGTAGCTCTAGGAGGTCCTCTCTTTGGTTCCATGATGCTCTTAGAGTGCTGGATGGGTGTCAGGATGAAATTCATCCACAAGGAGGATGTTACTTCAGCTAGCAGGATCTTCGGGAGCCACCCCCTCTTCTTCATAGGTGGTGCCTTCGGGTTCTCTCCACATGTAGAGTGCAGGACAGTAGAAAAGAAGACCAGGGATGAGTGGCGGCTACACATCAACAGGCTGGCCCTGGACTGGTTCGTGATGCGCCCTGACTTCCTCCACGTCACCACTGTCAGGGTACCTAGGAGGCCGGGCTTGGATCTGAGGTTTGTGAGCGACACCGCACTGGCGATGTACAGCCCGCACCGGTGCTACCTACAGGTTGGACTACCCAGGACTGTTCTTCCAGCACTACCCCACCTTCCCGCACTACAGACGAGGAGGATCGGGACCGAGGAGGATGAACAGGCGGTCATGAGTGCCTTGATCATGTGGGAAGTGAGCATGGTGCTTACCCTTCCAGCGGAGGTTGCAGAGATTCCAGCGACACGCCAGGCTTACGTTAGAGAGCTGAGAGAGATACGTCCCCGCGGGATGCCCAGCGGAGGACTGAGTGATTTTTCTTTTTCTTTCATGTTGTTGATGTAGAGACTTGTGGTTTGGAAAGTTTGGCATATGAATGAATAAAATTGATGATTTGATTGATTTGAGCTTGGTTTTTCCTTATGCGAAATTGAATGAGCTTGGGATATGACTTCAAAATGCACACGATCACGGACTGACTGAACCTTCAACTTCAACCTGTCCCTGAACACACACAAATAAAGAAAACAGATTAAATCTATTTTTAGGCTTAACCCCTTGCCTGTAGCAAGTTAGGAAATGACCAGTTCTTGATTTTTGGTCAAGGGGGTAAGCCTTATTAAATAGGCAAACAACAAATGACAAATGAATGCAATGCATGCCATGAATGCAAATCACGATAATGAAAATCTTTTTGTGATTTTGAAAATGTTCGAAAAATATTTTGGTTTTTTGGATTTTAAAATATTTGATTTTTTAGATTTTGAAATATTTGATTTTTTTTGTTTTGCTTTTTTATGATTTTAAAATATTTGATTTTTTTGGATTTAAAAATATTTGATTTTTTTAGATTTTAAAATATTTGATTTTTTTATTTTGAAATATTTGTTTTTTTAGATTTTAAACTATTTGATTTTTTGGATTTTGAAATATTTGATTGATTTTTTTTAGATTTTGAAATATTTATTTTTTTTGGATTTTGAAAGCCAGCTCAAACCCGACGACGGAGAGCCTCACATCTCACTAGGCGTCTCCTGGATTCAACGTGCGTTACAAGTGACCGCCCATAGCTGGGGCCCAATTTCGCTTAACGGTGCCTCTACCGGGGCCATACCCGGGGTGGGATCCATTCCTTGGAAAATAAAAGAGAATTTGATAGAAAAGTTGGCGATAGGTATAGAGATTTTTAGGGCTTGAGTTCTTCTCACGACACCCCTTTTCAAAGAATTTGGTCTGTTGCGTCGGGGCTTTGTGTCCGTCATCGAACCTACATCCGCTCTAGGCACGCATACGACCGGGCTCATAACGTCCCGCGGGGAAACTGTACTGCCACTCTTGTCATGCCTAGTTTCATTATTTTGGAGACTTTTAGATTTTTGAGCTTCGAACTTTAGATGAGCTTTTAGCTTTGTCTTTGATTTTGCCCCTTTTCTACATTTCTTTTCTTTCTTTTCCTTTGCTCTTATATCTGCGGAATAAGGTCATAACGGACCCCGCCGCTGGGCCGCTGCTGGCTTGACTCTATGGATAAAAACATTTTAAATACAACCCATTCCACGGATTTGACAATTCTTCACCTTCGGCGTTAGTTAAACGGTACTCGTTACCCGGATAGACTTCCTTAATTACAAACGGCCCTTCCCAATTCGGTTGCAGCTTAAATCTAGGACCTACTGTTCTGATAAATTTGCGTTTCAAAACCATGTTACCCACTTGGAATTTTCTTTCAATAAATTTCTTTTGAAAATACCGCGAGACATGTTTTTGATAAACTGAGACGTGATTAGCCGCATTAAGCCTCTTCTCGTCTAAGAGTTCCAGTTGGACTAGCAACGCCTCTCGACGCTCGTCAAGATTAAGTTCTTTGTCTAGCTGCACTCTTAGGGAAGGGATCAAGATCTCGTACGGGAGTACTTCCTCCACCCCATAGGTAAGAGTAAAAGGAGTTTACCCTGTGGGAGTACGGACGAAGGTGCGATATGCCCATAGAGCTTCTATCAGTGTGTCGGCCCAATCCGCAAATTTGTGCGACTCGCATGTTTTCTTAATGATTTTAAGAAGGGTTTTGTTCGTGGCCTCGGCTTGGCCATTACCTTGAGGGTAGTATGGTGATGAATGATGCAACGAAATATTAAATTTCTTACAGAGGTCCCGAAGTTCCTGAGAAACGAATTGAGGCCTATTGTCGGTGACGATATCACTTGGCACTCCAAACCGCGAGATGATATTCTTGAGGATGAAGCAGCATACGGTGGTGGCCTTGATTTTTGCATAAGCTTCGGCTTCTGCCCACTTGGTGAAGTGCTCTGTGGCCGTCAGAATGAAGGACTTCTATTTAACCTGAGCATTAGGGTCACCAAGTGGTCCAATGATATCAAAGGCCCACATCAAAAATGGCCAGAGAGCAGAAAGAGGATGGAGAGAAGAAGCCGGAGCATATATTTTATCGGCATGAAGCTGGCATTGAAGACACCTACGGACATAGGTTGAACATTCTTCTTCTAGGGTCGGCCAGTAATAGCCTTGCTTAAGAATCTTCTTCGCCAACGCCTGCCCATTTACGTGCCCTCCACACTCACTGGAGTGAGCGGCTTCTACTACCTTCCAAGCCTCATCGTCGTCCAAACACCTCATTAGAACTCCATTGAGAGCCCGCCTATACAATTCTCCAGCAATAATCGTGTATCTGGAGGTGACTCTTCTAATGGCCTTGCGCTACTCGGCATTCGCCGTCTCGGGAAAGAAACCGTCCCTGCAATACTGCTCTATCTCGTGATACCATGGCAATTCCTCTTCTTCTATAATCTCCTCAAGCTCAGTTAGGGAAACTTCTTTCAAATCTTCCTTCTCAACTTTCTTCTCCACAGCCTTCCTAAGGGTATCGAACCAAGGATCCTAGAGAGATGGGGCGTCCATCCGCTGAACCACGATGGTCTCGGTGGAACGACTGAGCGGGAAGGAAAGGGAAGAAGCAAGCGATGCAAGTGCATGGGCCAGAATGTTCTGAGAACAAGGAGTATGAATGTAGATGAGCTTTCGGAATTGTCTAGCCAAGAGCGTGACCAAATCTTGATAAGGCTAGAGTTTGGGGTCACGGGTGCGGTAAGTTGACAAAACTTGACACAGCACCAATTGAGAGTCTCCTATGATGTTAAGGTATCGTGCGCCCATGAGGTAGGCGTGCTTCAGACCAGCAAGGAGAGCCTCATACTCTGCTATGCTATTTGTGGCAGGAAAAGAGAGTTGATAGGATGGTCACTCCTTCCGGAGTGAGGAGAACAGCGCCGATTCCACGGCCCTGAGAATTGAAAGCACCATCGAAGTGAAGAGACCAAAAAGGAAGATGAGTGATTACAGCCCAGTGTTCATCAGGAAACTCATCCTGGATCGAATCCGTGCGAGGGATAGGAGAAGGAGCGAGATATTCAGCAATCGCGTATCCCTTGATCGCTTTCTGAACAATGAAGGTGATATCAAACTGGGAAAAAAAGCTCTGCCAGCAAGCTAACTGGCTAGAAAGGACATGTTTTTCTAACAGGTAACGAATAGGGTCCATTCTAGAGATCAGCTTAACCTCGTGGGTAAGGAAATAGTGTTTGAGTTTCTGAGCTACCCACACTAGCGCTGCACAGGTCTTCTCCATGTCAGTATACTTAGATTCAGCAGGGTTGAACAACCTTGAAAGGTAGTATGCTGCCCTTTCCCTTTCTTCATCATCCACCTGAGCCAGAATAGCTCCTAGAGAGTCCTCAATAACAGAAATGTATAATATCAGGGGTTTCCTAGGGACGGGTGGTTGCAGAACCAGGGGATTCGAAAGATAAACTTTAAGATCCTCATAGGCCTTCTGACATTGTTTGTTCCATTCAAACTTAGCTCCCGCCTTCAATAATTCATAAAATGGGCGGCACCTTTGCGAATGTTGAGATACAAATCTTCTAATGAATTGCAAGCGCCCAATCAGACCTCTGAGTTCAGTGATGTTCTTAGGCGGCAGCATTTCCATAACGGCCTTTGCTTTATTCGGATCAATCTAGATCTCCCGTTTGCTAACTATAAACCCCAGCAATTTCCCTGAAGCAACTCCAAATACGCATTTCTTTGGATTCATTTTCAATTTGTACTCCCTAGCCCTTTGCAACACCTTGGCTAAAATGGCGGGGTGCCCTTCCTTGGACCTCGACTTTACCAGGATATCATCCACGTAGGCTTCCAAGTACACATGCATCATGTCGTGGAAGATAGCCATCATTGCCCATTGATATGTGGCACCTACATTCTTTAATCCGAATGGCATAACGACATAGCAGTACGTGCCCCAGGGTGTGGTGAAAAAGGTCTTCTCTTGGTCCTCAGGAGCAAGGCGGATTTGATTGTAACCAAAATATCCATCCATAAATGAGAGGGCCTCATACCCAGCCGTGTTGTCCACCAGTACATCAATGTGAGGACGTGGGAAATCATCCTTCGGACATGCCTTATTTAAGTCAAGGAAATCGATACAAATCCAAAATTTTCCATCTTTTTTCATTACCGGGACTATGTTCGCCACCCATTGCGGATATAAAACCACTCTGATAAACCTGGCATTGTGCAATTTATCGACTTCTTCCTTGATTCTCAAGGCCATTTGCGGGTGGAACCTTCTTGCTTTCTATTTAACGGGTGTTGCCTTTGGTTTAAGAATGAGTCAGTGCTCTACCAAAGCGGGGTCAAGACCCGGCATGTCCTCATAGGACCAGGCAAAAGAGTCGTCGTACTCCCTCAAAACCTTGATTAGCTCCTCTTCAACTTGAGGAGGGAGGTTGGCAGAAATAATTATGGGCCTGGGGTCCTCTTCCGTTCGAAGGTTGATCTCTTTAGTGGGTTCATCCACCGCCGTCGACGGTTCATCAAATTTCTTTAATCCCTGTGCGTACAGATCGACAGTGTCATCCACATCGATTTCCTCATCATCGGCTGGGTCCTTCTCATCTATAACTTCATATACACCTAACCCGTCATTGCTCCACACCCCTTCTAATTCCTCATCATCTTCTAAAACAATCGCGGTCTCTACAAACTCAGGGCATTTAAGAAGGGCATGACATCTCTGAGCTAAATCTTGGAGGAACCTATCTGGGACGGATTTAAAATGACGCATCACAGGGGGCGCCACAGACGGGGATGGGCTGACCACACTAGAACTAGACTCTACCCCAACTGACTTTACCAACCTAGGAGACTCTACAGAATGTACATCTACCCTAGGAGACCGGAAGTCTACAGGGAAAGGAGCAGGGGTCCCATGCCCCCAGGAAGACGAACAGAACACAGCGTAATCCTCCATTGAAACCTTTATTTTAAGATCGGCGTTTTTTTTGGAAGTCGGAGGAGATCACGCAACAGGAAGAAGAAGACGGGGGAGGAGGGAGTTGCATGGGAAACAGATCGCGGAAGATGCAATCGAAGAATGGGTCGGAAGATGAAAACCACATTTCGTGGAGTTGGGCAGTGGGGAAAGGAGGAGTAAACAGGGTTGATAAAGTAATAGGTGGGCAGCGCCCACATGCACATGGCACAAATAGGATTTTAGGCGGTCTTTCCGTGAAGTACGGGTCGACCATAATTGTTGAAACAAGGAGGCAAGACGGGATGGGGACAAAGAAAAGGTAGTGATGGAGCTCCCCACTTCCTGTGGCCTCCGATTGACTAGCTCGGTCAGAGAATGCTTCACCAACTGCATCTCCATCTTCTGCGGGCGGTCTTCTTCATAAAATAGCTTCCCGAAACAACTGCAGAAATCATCCATATCACCCACCAGCCCCTTCAGCGGTGGCAGTGGGTCAGCAACATCAGGGGCGGCATCAGTATTTACATCAGAACATGGCGGCGGCTTCTTCAAGGTACCGGGCTGCAATGGGCCTTTCACAAAATGTTGATGGTAATCCCACGTCAGCGGCCCGGAGTCTCCCAGTATGGACAGTGGTGACTCTCAGTAGCTGAGGCTTCTCCGGCCCATCTTTCTGCCTTTAGGGACGGGCTTAGTTCGCCCCTGCAATTGTGCGCTGAGGCCCAGGCCCAGCTGATAGCCTAACTTTAAAATCATGTGCCACCCTTTCGAATCTCTAATCTTGGACTTAATTTTCACATTTACTGGTGCAGTGGCGGGCTTGCGTGATGCGTATGCCCATGAATAATTTAAGTCCATCACGGAAAGAACTGGCCTGTTGCTCGGCCATAAAGTGGGAAGAATCTTATCTGCAATCACATCAACGGACTGAACTGTGGAGATACTCTTCACCTTAACCACCCGGCCTTGAAATGGGAACTTAGGGAATTGGTGGGTGGTTGAAGGCACAACATTCAAACTATCTATCCATGGATGACCCAGAATTGCTTTGAACATCGGGTCTATGTCCAGAACGTAAAACTCCACATCCATTACCAAAGGCCCTAGCTCGGCCAGGACTGTCACGACCCCATGGCATGCTCGTCTAGAGTTATCATATGCCGCAATCGTGGTTGGCGTTGGTCTAAGCATATCTTCTGAAATATTGCAGGCACGCAGTGTACTTAGCGGACACACATTTATCGATGCTCCTGTGTCCACAAGGGCTGATTCAACTGCCACTTTATTTAAAGAAATAGTAATGCAGAGTGGCATCTGCCGTGCCTCTGGGGGTGCCATTTCTGACTCAGAGAATGAAATGGAAGGCCCCCTTGTAATTGTTGCCAACACTGACGGCAAACTATCTACCGCCACGTCCTCACTGACCATAACCTTCTGCAGAAAAGCCCTAAGGGCGTCCTGATGCAGCGTGGATCTTTTGATCAACTCCAAAACTGATATCTTGGCCGGCATCCGATTTAAGTGCTGTAGCAAGTCATATTTCGTGCCTGGCATGGGGTCTACTTCTTCTGCTTTGACTGTTGAGAAAGGGACTTGAGGGTTGGGTGCAGATGCATCAGAGGAAAGGTAAACTCGGTGGAAGGGACGCCCGCTCCGGAGGGCGCATTGTCCTACCGGCACGGCATCAGATGGACTTCCGACTGGCCCGGCAGTGTAAGGGGATGGGGTAGAGATGGGGGTGAGGATGGCGGAGGCTGGCCTGATGGGCCCTTGTGGGATGATGATTGGTGAAGGGTTAAATGGTGGGGTGATGATGGAGGGCATGGCGGGTAATGGTGGAAGGGTTGGCGAAATGATGGGGAACGTGGGGGGTGCAATAGGTGATTGGGAGAGGACAGGGGGTGGAGCAGTGGCCAAGGTGGTGGGTCGAAGAATGGAAGGAACAGAAGGTGCGGGGAAGCTGGTGTGGTGGAAGGCCAAAAGGTGAGCGGGGGTCTCATCATCAAAAGACTGTTATGTAGTGGACAACGGATCTAGAGGGGAGGGGTGAATAGATCTGCCCCTCTTCTCGAAATGCAATCCTCTATATAGCTAGTTAAAAATAATTTCAGCGGAATACAACTAGCTTAGCGACGTATAAAACGATTTGCTTAGAAATATGATTTCATAATATGGAGATTGAACCTAAGCATGCATCTAACATAAAGCAATCGCACAATCAAACCACAACACACAAGATTTTAAGGTGGTTCGGACTGAATCCCTAATCCTACGTCCACCCCTCACCAAATCCGGTGAGGCTCCACTAGTGCCACGCACTGAACCGCAAATCGGAAAGACCTCCGATTGCCTTCCTACTAACCACAGGTAGGGACGTCAACACCGCAGATCAGAGAACTTCCGATTGCCTTCCTACTAACCACCGGTAGGGATGATCTTCAGTTTTGATTATTTGAAAGAAATGAAAAAGAACAAATATGAAAACACTCAATCATCAAACAAGATATAGAATATGCTCATGAAGAAAAATCTTGTCTGAGATTGCTGGAGCTTGAGTTGGATGCTTCAATGGTGTCTTCTTCCTTGAGAGATGATCTTCCTTGAGTTGATGAAGAAGACTATGGATGTAGCTTTGATCTTCCTTTTGATCTCCTTGAGTTGATGAAGAGTTTGATGCAGTTTAAATCACCCTTGAGAGCCTTGATTGCTTCTTGCTTCCTTGGAAGTTGAGATGGCTTCAGATCTAGGCTTGAATCCCTTGAATGGATGAAGAACTTCTTCCCGGAGCACTGTTCACAGCTACAATACTCGAACTCCTCTCACCCTTGTAGCCTCCTTTGATCTCCCTTGGATTCACAAATGATCAACTAGGGTTTCTAACCCTCTTGCATGTGTTTTATAACCTTTGAATGGTCCTTAGACATCCCCCAGACAAGATCCACAATCTATGGAAGATTGGGTGACTTTGGGGTTAAACAAATACAAGGAAAGGGGCTGGCCTCGAGGTGGAAATTGAAGTCAAACATGGCTGCATCGGGGCTGGCGGTCGACCGGAGGTAGGTGGCGGTCGACCGCTACTGAGACAATATGTAGCTTGTTCGTTTCTGGAATTTTCGGTCGACCGCCCTGGGCTGGCGGTCGACCGCCACTGAGAATCCGTCAGCCAGTGAGCTGCTGGCAGGGGAGGTCGACCGCCCCTGTGCTAGCGGTCGACCGCCAGCTGGGCAGACCCCGATTTATGCCGGGTCAGTCCGTTAACCTCTTTAGCTCCGTCGCTTGAGTCCTTTAGCAGCCTGTTCTCATCTGTGGCATCAACCTTGACAGTCTTGAAGATTTCTATTGATTATATCGCTCTCTATAATCAAAATTTTGTTCCGGGGGCTCCGCCCCCAGAAACCGCGGCAAGGGGCGCTGCCCCCGCGACCTGATCGCGCAGGTCGATCCGCGTACGAGGGCGCAACATTGAGCTTTCACATTTGCCATCTCCACTTCATTCCTTGGCAATTCAATGGCATATCTATCATGAACAAAACATCACGTATGTCAGTCATATGAGAGTTAAAACAATAATGACTTATAGTGTTTAGCTATTATCAAAACCAAGAATATCCAATAACTCAAAAGACCACAAGACGATGTCGAATGACCCAAACCACAAGAAGACTCAAATGATCACAGGGGCACAACAAAGACCACCCAGCATTAGGGGCTGGGCGGTGGACTGCATTCACTTGAGCCGGTGCCGGCGGTTATTGTTGTTGTTGAGGAGCGAGCGGGTGTTCTGGCATGGGATTCTGATGAATCCCAAGGTCTTGGTGCTGCTGCTGCTGCTGCTGTGGAGGTTGTTGTTGTTGGGGAGGTTGTTGAAAATGTTGTTGTTGAGGCGCCGCCTACTACGGCCTGGCTTGTCTTCTTCTTTCCTTGATATCTTCAATCAACTTGTGCATTTGGGCCCAATTAATCCTCTGGCCCTCATGCAAATCATAAACCAAATCTCTGAACTGATAACATCTCTCGATCGTGTGCCCAGGCTGCCGATGGTATATGCAATACCTTGACTGATCGGCTGTCGGATTCCAGTTCTGGCATTTCGGAGGCAATTGAATGTCACCAGTGTACATTAAGGCCAAAAAGATGTCGGGGAGTGTTTCTGGAAGTGGCGGGTAATTGACTCTCTTGGGTCCCGGCCGAGCAGGCCCATAACCAGCGGGAGGAGGAACATTATGGTATTGGGGTGGCTGTTGAGGCTGTGGTGCTGGCGGCGGTTGTTGTGGATGCTGAGGAGCTTGGAAAGTGGGTCGGGGAGCTTGTGGAGTGGAGAACTGGGGGTTGCGTGGGGGTTGCTGGAAACGGGGTGAAGCGGACTGGTTAGGGAATTGAACAGCCTGGACCTGCTCATTAGTTTGTACTCCCTCAGTAACTGGGCCTTGGGATTTTCGGGTGGTTTTAGATTTCTGGGTCTCGAAAAGGGAATGAATGGGGGAGTCTTTGAATTGGGTCTGGATAAACCGGGCCCGACTGTACAACTGGTGCATGTTAGAAATGGCGTTCATTGCCAGGATATTCCGGAATGTCGGAGTGGCATTAGAAATCAACAATTTTACTTTTTCTTCCTCTTGGATCTGCCCGGGCACACGCGAGGCCATCTGCCTCCATCGATCTGCATATGCCGCAAAGTCCTCATCTGGCTTCATTTTTTATGCAACTAAGTCTGTAAAAGAATACTCGGGACCAACCCGATCCTGAAATCTCTGGATAAGCTTCTCCTTCACGGTCTTGAAACTCTCTGCCTCCTCCAGAGGCAAGGTGTAGAACCATTCAAGGGTGACCCCGTCCAAGGATCGGCGGAACAAATATGCCATTATGCGATCGTCGTGTTGGAACTACGCCATTCATAGAGGAACTCCCTGACATGAATAAACGGGTTGCCATTCCCGTCATACTTCTGGTACACGGGGAGCTCAGATTGGGGAGGAAAGTGAATGTCCCTGAAGTTAGGAATGGGGACATCGGCTAGAGACTGCGGGCCAACCCGCTTGTGGAGGAGGTCAATCTACTGCTGCATGGCAGCCCATTTGTCAAGAAGTTCCCGTTCCCGGGAAGGAGGAGATACGGCAGGAAAGGCAGAACCAGAGTATGGAGCCGAAGGATAAACTGACTGAGGGGCAAGCCCATAAGATGGATAATGGGCCAGGGAAGAGCCCATATCCGCATGAGCCAATTGGGCGGCCCCTAGTTGCAGACGGACAAAATCAGTCGGGGCCACAAGGGCCTGCGGCACTGGAGAGATAGTGGTGTAAGGATCAACATAAGGACTGGAGGGGATCTGAGTCTTTCCCTTATCAAGTGGCTGATGGGCCGAGGTGGAAGCCTGGCCCGCTTCCGCAGTGGGGAACCGGAGAACCTGAGGATGGATCAGAGTGAGATCAATGGGGGCCGAAGATGTGGCCCCTAATCCGGCAGCCGGAAATGTAGTGGCGGCAGTAGTCATACCATGAGAAGGAACTGAAGATGGAGCATCCGCCCCCTACAGAGCTTGTCGAATAAGGTGAAGCTGGGTCGGATCAAGCTGGGCCATCATGTTAAGAATCTGATTGGCCGAATTCTATGAAGAGGAACCAGAAAGGGAGGGCTGAGAGCCCTCGATGACAATGGTCGAAAGAGGAGGGGCAGTCCCCTCTCCCCCCTGCACATGGGCGACCCTAGGCGGGTCCTCGAGAAGTCCCTGAGGGAGAGAATCCTCATGGGAATGGGAGAAGTTATAGGATGACATGGTGGGTGATGAGTCGAACAGGGTATTAAGATAGGAATGGAAATGCAAGCTGCCCCTAGGAGATGATCCTGAGGGTGTGAGGCAACTCCACATACACTAGAGCACCTAGGAAAAAGAAGCAAACAATCCTAACCAAGATCTAAACAACAATCAAGTAATGCACACGAGAGAGGGAAGAGATGAGAAGAGAGACAACCAAGTAAACACCCAAATTATGAATGATGCGTGCTAGATTTTATGAATCTTTCCTCTTAGGACCTTAGTGGATTGATTAAGATGTGAGTTCACTCAACCATGAGGTACCTAACCAGGGTGAGAAATGGGGAACTGGCTGACTCTAAAGGGACTCTCTCTCTCACGGATGCAAACCCTAGACTGGGTGGGTACAGTACAACCTGCCCGGCGTCCGTGTGGGAATCCACGGCTCACGGGGACTTACGGAGGCCCTCGGCAAGGTCACCTAGTCGGCTCCAAGGAGTATGGAGATGAGAGGAAACCCTACCTCGGTAGGAATGCAACTACTGATGAAGAATATGTATGCCCCTATGCGCACCGGAGTGCATGCGAAGTCTCACCTAGATCTAGCAGAGAATAATCAAGTAAATATGAGAAAATGAAATGAACACACTCATGCAACAAGATAAAGGCAATAGGGGGAGACCAGAATAACACCGAATATTTATGCAATGATATAGAACCAATGATCAAAATGGTAGCTTCGGGTGCACTGTAGCAGTAAAGCACGGTCTGAGTAAGACCGCTCAGGATGTGTAGACGGTCTGAAATGGACCATTCAGGGAGCACACACGGTCTGGGATGGACCGCTTTAAAGCAGGGAGTAACGCCAAAATAGAGAAAAACCACAAAAATGCCGAAATAACCATAGGATGAGGCTCAGAAGTATACCTGGGTGGGCGGTCTTTCGACAGACCGCTCTGATTATGGAGCGGACCTGAAGCACCCGCTGAATGTCAACAGAAATCACAAATGTAAGCACAGCAATGTACCAGAGTCAGCAATGATGAACGGTCTATATCAGACCACTGGACAAAGTGGGCGGTTTGTATAGAACCTATGGATTCAACAGGCTGGCACGATTGGAACACCAGGATGAGCACATGACGGCTAATAAATAGCCTCTTAGAAAGGTGGGCGGCTCAGAGAGGACCGCGTAATCTTCAAAGGATAGAAACACAAGAAGAGCTAATAACAACCTGCAACCACTCAAACAGAAACCCTAAACAAGCACAAGAACGGGTCAGCACACCACTAACACGATGGGCACTAGGTGTCCCACCATGATCGCCAAAAAAAGAGGGTGTTGACATGTTTTTCCCTTTCCCCTTTTTGATTATCCTTCCAAATCCCTTCTTTGCGGTGTAAATGGAAAGTACCAAACAACATGTAAATAGCAGGGGGAAGGATGTGGAGTGTGTGTGTGATCACCACCAAGATACCGAATGTAAGTAAGTACACCGTACCTTGGAAAGAAGGGGAGTCACTCGCCTAGAACAGCACTGTAGAAAGACGCGATTCGTGGTGAACCGCCCAGTGGACGCGCGGTCTCTCGACGGCACCCCATTTGGTTGAGAAACGGCGGAGAAATAGTTGGAACAAATTAAGGATAAAACCACGGATAGAGAGAGAAAAAACTCTTAATTTTTCGACAATCGAACCATTACGCGGTCGTGCGATAGACCGCCCAGTCCATTGAGCGGTCGGTCATCAGACTGTCCAACCTGTCGGTGAAAATTAAGTAAATAAGCAATATTATCCAAACATCCATCGAACTGACCGATGATTTCGCCGTTGGACTCTCATGAATTGGACGGTTACAAATGGACCACCCAGACCATGGAACATCCATAGGTCAACCGCCCAATTCCTGTCGGTGATAAGTCAAAATAAACTAGATAATTATCTGAACAACTCACGAATCTGGGACTTCTGAGATATGGACGGTCATATGCCTACCGTTCCATGAGATGGGACGGTTACATATAGACCGTGCAAAAGCTTGTCCGTGGAAATTCAGAAGATCATCTTAGTATCTAATAAATAGGTACACGGTTCATCATCAACCGCACGATTACTGAATGGTCAGGCGATAGACCGCGCAATGGCTGGACACTCGAAAATCAAAGAAATGTGATAAATCAAGCAAAATCAAGGCCCATTAAGCCCCGATTTGAAGCAAACCTAGTCAGGGAGGGATGTACCCATAAAAAAGGCCCAATAAGCTGCCTGAAAATAGTCCAATGAGTAATGGACAACTCGAGGCATCAATAAATGATGATAAGAGAAATGACTCAACTTATCGGCAAAAAAATGGGTGTCAACAGATGCCCCTCTTTAACGTCCTCTTTGCAGGGGAGCGAGCGGAGGTGAAGCGAAAGCGAAGTGGAATATGGAGATGAAGCGGAAGTGAAGCGGAGCGGACTGAAAAGCGGGCGTTAAGGTAAAACGACACCCATTTTGCCAACGAGCGATAGGAATCTTCCGGAAAACTCTGAACCATTCGCAAGGAGTAGTTAGACCAAAAGCGACACCAGCCTGGAGGAACTAAATTAAAATAAACGGAACACATGATCAACCTCATGGGGGACACAATCCCTTAGACTAATGAGGATACCAGGATAAGCAAAAGTAAAGAAGTAAAGGAAACAGACTAAAACTCAAGACGGGGACCTTTGAATCAACCAAACCGAGTGAATCGACCAGAGAGAACCTTCCAACTCTGAGTGGAATTATTCCTCTTACTCAAACAATGAACGCACAGCTATCCATCATTGGTGGGACATCAGCAGGTAAACCATGGGTTATGAATGCTCAAAAGATGTGTATGATGCATGCTGGGCTAAAATAAAAGAAACCATTAAAACGAATGCAAAGAAAGGAAAAAATATAAAATACTCGAGAATAGTATTGATAGACTGGGAGAAATAGAGTCAAGACACTATCCGTAACCACAGCGTGCAGGATAGAACCATCCTCCCCATATTTTCCCAACCTAACGGCCTATCCGGAGATTAAACGCATGAACCTGGACCATCATCATTTTTGTTAAAGGCGAACATCAGATCCTGGAACACGCGAGCAACCAACTGGTTCTCGAGATAATATAGCATAGTACCATATAGTAATGCAATAAGGGACATAGAGATAGAAAGCCATACCTGACTTACCTGTGCAGGTGAAACGGCAAACGATTGCAAGTGATGCTGTAAAGATGGTTACAATTTGCAATATATATCGTTAAATTTATCAGTGAATCACATAATGCAGCACTAAAGGGGTGGCTTGATGCGTAGGGTGAGACTCGAACTCGGGTGGTCCAATAATCGCTCAGCTCCTCGTACCACTCTGCTAGATTCCCCGTTATAAAAAAAAAAAGGGCCAAACCACATCATTTAAGCACACAAACGGTCAAAAATAGACCGCCCAGACCATAGAACGGCTCACCTGAGACCGTTCAATCATCAACGATTTGAACATGAACGAGATAAGACGCGGCCCATATGTAGACCGTGTGAAATAGTGAACGGCCAGATTCTAACCGTGCAAAATAAGACGCGGTCCCTGTTGATTATGCTTATGATTTTAAAATGCAATTAACTGACCATGAATCATGTATGCAGACGACCGAGCTGACTGCGTCACTGGGCGTGGTCGCTCGATTGCGGGAGGACGCAGAGTGGTCCCGTGCGGAGGCCGCAGCTTTACGTGCAGATGTAGTAGAGGCTTCACGCCTCTATGCAAAGATGGAGGGCTCCCGTGCCAGGACAGTGGAGACGGAGCTTCTTAGAGCGCGGGCGACAGATGCAGACCTCTACTGAGCTGAGGTTTCTCATCTCCGGGAGGAGATGGCATGGAGTCAACCGGCAGATACAGTCGAGACGGTGCTCCTTCACGCAGAGTTAGAGCGTCTCCGAGCCGGAGCCGCGGAGGCGGAGCGTTACCGGGTGGAGGCGTCAGAGTTGAGGGGAGAGCTACGGGCATATAAGGAGATGAGCCGGCGATCAGCGCGCAGCGGGACTCCGAGCAGCAGCCACGGTACTCATGGCTCCGTGAGGAGTTACTTTACGAGTTCCTCCGGCCACCGGAGGAATGAGGACGAGGAGCGACGCCGGCGACGTCACGATGAGGCGACCTCAGCGATGCCTCCTCCAAAGAGGCACAAGGGAGGTGGAGACAGCGACGGGGGTCAGGGAGAGGGACAGACTTGACTCTTAACTCAAGTTTCACGGTGTTCGGTGCAAGAACGGGCGAGTTTGGGCTCGTTTAGGTAAAATCGTAGTTTTGTGGAGTTTGTAGGGTTCGCTGAAAAACGGCGATGGATTTTAGATCAGTTAGTGTCAATGGACTCCCTGGAACGTCTACGTTCCATAGTCACTAATTTCGTCGTGATTGGTGGTCACTCGGGACCGTTAGGAGTCCGGGAAGTGCGGTGACTCCATTTGGGTCGATTTCAAGAAATCGCCCGTTTCTCGCCGTTTCTTGGCCGATTCGACTCCCGTTGGAGTCTAAATGTTGTATATCATCGTTATGGATGTATCCCCTTTGTTTCGGAACGAACGGGGCGCGAAAAGGCCACGATCAGGCCGATCCCGTGGTTTGCTCGCCGTGACACCTACGTGGTTTAGTAGTAACCGCGTTGGGCTTAGGGCGGCTGGTTTTGGACTGTTTACTGTGAGTCGGTGGGTGTCTATGCGGTCTCGTGATAGACCTCCCAATGGATGGCGCGGCCAGGTTTGAGCCGTCCAGTCCACTTGAGCGGCCTGCATCTAGACATTCTGTGTTTTCTGTGGTGTTGAACGGCCCTGCGTTGATCGTTCAATCCCCTCTAGCCTATTGAGTGGCCGGTCGATAGACCGCTCAGTGGCTTGAGGAATTTCATGGGGCGGATCACCCTTGACCGCTCTATGAGTTGGGCGGCCCTATCTGGACCGTTCTGACTATCGTTTGACCGAGTACTTTAGTAGGTCGGTGCGTGTCGGGCGGCCTCCCTCAGACCGCCTAGTTCCCCTGAGCGGCCTCATGTGGACTGTTCAGCCCATTGAGCGGCCCCTTTATGACCGCCCAGTGAGTTGAGTCCGTAGTTGTGTCAATTGGCCGTGATGGCTTGATCCGTGTCCATCTGTCTGTGTATGTGTCATAGGATGGTTAGTTAGTCCGTGTCGCAGATCTTCTATAGATCGCTAGGTGGTTCGTTGGGCAGGTCAGCTGGAGTTGACTGAGTCTAGTGGTTCATCCTTGATCGCTACAGTTTCCTCGTGGCTCTACCCCTGACCGCCAGTGTCCTTGTCTCTGTATGCATAGCGGCTTCTTCCTTGACTACTTGGTTTCCCTAGCAGCTGAGTGATGGCTCGCTTATGCCCAGAGTGTCGTTTCCCGTCATTTCGATTTCCATATGTCTTTGCTTGACCTTGTGGTTTGTCGTTCCCGTGGATATCTTTTGGTGTCCTATGAGGGCTAAGACCACGTTATGAGGTAGCCATGAGTTTTTTTGCTTGAAATAGGACTTTCTTCCCTACTGTTAAATCGTCATTGTTCGGTTCCAGTCAACCCGGGGTGACCCAATGGTTGACAGGCGACCATGTGTGCGTCTCGGCGGTTCTGTCCAGCCCGAGACATGGTTCTGGATGCCTTGAGGTGTTGTCTCACCTCAGTTTACGTGTCGAGATGTGCTGAGGGTCTTGGTGTTCCCTCATGTCCCCGTGTGTCATTTTACGCGGTCATGTCATTTCCTCTGGCTTAGGATTAGACCGATTGGCGGCTTGTTACTGCTTTGCACAACGATCTTGACCCTGAGTTTCGTAACCCAAGGATCGTGGTGTTTGCAGGTCTAGCTGCCTTGTCCTGAGTGGGTTGGCAGTTGGTGTACTGCCTCGGTGTTGTGTAGTACGGGTGACAGTGCTTGGTTAGCCTGTTTGTACTTCAACACTCGTGTTTGTTGGCACCTAAAATATGATCGTCGGCGACCAAGCCATAAGGACGAACGACCCAGCCCACCGAAGCGCGGGAGCCAACAAAGATCAACATATTGAAGACTTCTCAAGCTATCAGAGCCTCGGGTCACTCCGTATGGATACGGGGACTTCACCTCAAGAGAGCCGAGACAAACTCACAACCAACCGGCAGTGCGACCAAGCCTGCCCAATGAATCGGCATCGACTTTGTCGTGCTGCATCCACTACACTCGTTGTCCGACCAAGGTCGACGGTCTACCCGGTGGCTACCCACCTCATGAAAGGCTCCCCCAAGGATAAAGGAGTCCCCCCGGCTTCCCGAAACGGAGAACCGAAAGCTCTGACGGCGGAAGATCCCGATCGCCCGGTATGGGCACGGCTTCCCGTCAAGATGGGTCCATTAGTGGCCGAATGATCGCCCGGCTCAGGCGGAACTATCTCCTGGCTATCTAACCTCCTAGAAAGATCTGAGTACGAGCTAGGCCGGACCAACAGCATGGAGCGTAGAGCCGAAGGCCATGCCGGTAGAAAGCCCGTACGATCAAGATAAAGCTATTCGGAACCTCGAGAATGGCCGTACGTCAATCGGGGAGCTTCTACAAGACATCTCGTCGAAGTTTCGAGGAGCATTGGCAAGATAAATGTTCACGGTGACCCCCGGAATTATCCCCGAGTTCATCGACTGGCTTGAAGCGTACAAGGGACATTAGCCCGGCGCGCCTTAAACCGGCGCGTCCCTCACTCAATACTCTTATCCCGGCGCGCCCCCACCTTCAGCCCTTAGCCCGGCGCGCCCCTTACCTTCCGCCCTCATCCCGGCGCGCCATCTATCCTATCGGATGGCGCCTTAAACCGGCGCGATAAGTTGATGAAGACTCTCTCGGCGCGCCAAAAGCTCACGCCGGATGAAGAGCCTCCAACCTGTTATATATATGGGCGAGGTTCGATTGAAAAGAAAGGCGGCTCTCGAAGAAAGAAAGAAAGAAAGAAAAGAGTGAGGCAGTTGAGAAGAGAAAGGCAACTGGGAAACGGGGGAGAGTTTCTTCTTTTCTCAGGAGATACAGAGAGGGAGGGTTTTCTTCTCTGAAGGGGCGAGCGTCGGCCGGCATCTACGATACTCTGTTTCTGAGGAACAGGTGGGCAGGGGTCGTTCCTATTCCTGCTTTCCGCATTTCTTTTCCTTTTCCTCTAAGCTTCTACACATCGAATGTAAGCGATGGAGGGGAGGGGCGACGATGATATGAGTCGATTCCCCTCCCCCCTTCTTCGCGATTTCTTCTGCCATCTTCTCTCTGTTATTGTGACCTGGGCATCCTCTGCTTCTAAATATCGTTAAACGGCAACCAAACAATGGTGCCGGAATTGTAATCTCGCCGTGAGAATGTTAAATCCTCCCTGTCTTAGGGATGGTGATATGTATGCCTGCCTGTGGATGCTTGAATCAATAAATTGGAGGAACGATCTCCCCTTTCTCTATCTTTATTTATACTGATATGCGCGTCAGGGTTCTTCTTTGCGTAGGGCCGATCCCGGTTTCCTTGAGATTCATATCACGCCCCGAATCATCGCGGGCTACAGAAACACCCCTCCCCGGGGGCTTTCTTTCGTTTCATTTCTTTTACGTTTGGTTCAAGGACTTTGCATCCCTTTCTCCTCTCGGATGGAGCCGTGTCTCCGCGCGCGCCTTTGTCTGCCATGTATAGGGTCTATCCCCTTGAATATTGTTTTCTAACTGTTCGAGCATATGTCCCTGCCGGGGGTCTGTCTAACTTAGGCCTTTATTACTTGTTCTTCGTGGCCATCTGCATCGTTCCGAGGTTTCCCCGTCATCTCAATCACCCGGGGAGGGGGACATTCCCCGTTAGTTCCTGCAGTTGCCGGGCGACCGAGGGCCCTACCTCTTCATGGTGGGCGTCTTCTTGAAGCCATGGCTAATAATGAAGGGGGCCTGGGTCAACGAACTCAACCCCGACAGACCAAGGCCCGATCGAGACCAGGGGGTGTGTGCTCCTTGTAGGCTAGTCCTCGGAGTTCCACTCTCCCAATGGTCAGTCCCTTCATGGGATGAATCACTGACCACGAGTCCTTCACCCCTCGTAGGCTAGCCCTCGGGATGTCATCCTCATCATCAGTGACTTCGCCCTTCTATCTCTTCCCCTGTGGAGCTTTGGTGCCCCTGGCAGGCTTGTCCTCGGGGTATCCTATCCAGTGGGGTATGCTGGCCGCCTTTGGGCAGACCGGTGATTTAGGGGTTTGCTCCATTAGTGAGTATGACCCCGATTCTCCCCTGTAACTCTGTTTGTTCAGGGGAGATGCTGTCAAATTTTTGACAGACTCCAGATAATTATGTCAATAAAATGATCGCTCCGAATCGAATCAACTCAGTGCTCGAGTATGAACCTCGCACTGACCTCCCCCCTCATTTCCAGAAGGCCGTGGACTCCAATCGAACAATCATCTGGCCCAACAACTCAAGAAAGGGTCCCATGAAGTCTAACAAACTTAAAAGGGTTCATAATTCAACAAAACAGGTTTAATACGGCGCGGTCTTAACCGGCGCGCTCTAAACCGGCGCGGTACCCCCCCGCGCCGGATTAACCCCACACTCATTTCCAACTTTTTTTCCTTTGCGCCTTTCCGGCGCGCCCTAAACCGGCGCGCCCCCAAGCCCTTGCGCGCCGTTTCAATACACATGGTCACCGCGCCGTATTAACCCCTATACCTACGCGTGACCGCGCCGTGTAAGCGTTCTTATACACTTGTAGTCACCCCGGTTTTGAAGCGTCATGCCACTCTAGTGATTCATTCACCCCGGGTAAGTCTCGTCTTTCGGGGGCGATGTCAATAAGCCGTAATTGGTGAATAAAAAAAAGGATGGCCAAGCGAGCCCGGGTCATATTATCATCGTATTCATTGTCATATCCGTTAAGCGTTTTGCTTTCGCTATTACACTTGCGCCGTTCTTCCTCCTCTCAGTGAAGGGCAGTAAATGCGGCTGATCGCCACCGTTTCATAACACTATCTTCATGTGTGATCTAGGTGTGGATGTCTTGTGTGCATGCATGCATAGATCCTCGGGTATATCAAATGGCATCGACAGAAGACCGGGTTACGCCCGGCCGGAAGTCTTCGTCATGCGCGATGGTGGTCTTCGGACCTACATCCTCCGCCACGTACCGAGGGTCCATAATTCCATGAACTATACATCTGCTATACGATAAATATGTGCATCCTGCATGTCTTCCTCATGATCATCATGTAGCTCCTTTTAATCCGGCTTCGACAGCCCGATATCTCGGCAATTAATCAAAGGTGTTCCCTCCTCGTGGGGGATGTAATTAACGCCATAACCTTTACGGTATGGCGGACTGCTGGTCCCGACCGAACCTCACATTCGCCCGATATGGGTCAGAATGAGCGCACAATAAAATTGTCACTCATGTGACTGGCACGCCCGCGTCGTCAATCAGTCAGTTGACTACCAGTTAGTTAAATGGTTGATCGATACGCGAACGAAAAGGCGGAAAGAAAGAAAAGGTCGCAAACAAGTCTGGCACGCCCGGTGGGACCAGTGTCACCTTTCATCTCTTTGCCGAGATACTCGGGCTTCGAAGCCCTCTCAAAGACTACTGATTATCGCCTTGTTTGATATTTCAGTGCAAACAATGACGACTCACGGGATAACCGGCGTCGGCTTCAGTCCTGCGATCGTCGCCAGACACGCGCAAGGGTACCTGGCGGTGCCCATGGAATTTGGTAGCTTTCCTCCTGCTGTGGGCTTCCCCAACTTCTTGGGGTTGGCCTTTGTCGACATGCTGGAAGTCGAAGCCACGGAACCTGTCGAGGAAACCGTGAAGGAAGTGGAGCCTCTGAAGGCTCCCTGCTGCGATGGTTCGCTCAAGAATCCGGCCCCGGCCGCTAGCTGCCTGGTGCACCACGTTGTACGTGGGACGCACCCCACTGTCATCAACAGACGCTCTGGAGGACGTCAGCGTCGCCAGGATCGCAAGAACACTGTTGTGATCACCGGAACTGTCTCTCAGTCCGGGAAGTCAATGCTGGTGGGAGGCATGCGTGTCTTCCTCAACGGGCACACGGCGCGGGTGACCCCTGACCGAGTCATCCCAAACGTCCCTGTTCACAACACCTATCAAGCCCTCGCTGGAAGGAGGGCAGAAAGAGAAGAAGCCGGCCCCTATGGCCAAGGAAGCTCGGCACTCAAGCCGAAAAAGTTCAAACAGGTGTGGGTTCCCAAGCGGACCCGACCTGCCTACCATCTGACACCCATCCGTCGCCGTCCTATGAACGACGAGGCGGGAGAGAGAAGAGAAAGGGGCTTGTCCCCGACGAATGAAGAAGAAGTGGTTGCGGATCCCCCGCGCCGCAGAAGTTTCTGGGCTGCTGCCCGCCAAGCCAACGTCCCAGTCACGGGACGAAGATTCCAACATCCAGCCGACAGAGCTCGGCTGGCCTATATCCCTCCTTCTGGAGGCCGACCACTATCCCCCGTGCTACATCAAGAACGGGGTCGAGAAGAAATGGCCTGTCTGGTCAGAGGCTATTTTCGAGGATTGGGCAACACCCCACTCGAACAGCAGCGGCTGATGCAGACAGTAGCCACTGAAGAAGATTACTGTCCATCAAAGGCAGATGAAGAAGATATAAGAGACGGAATGAGGATGTCGTCGGTCGACGATAATGGATACGATGACGGCTTTGAGATCGAAGCCGGTGAAGACTTCCCCGAGCGGGAAGAAAGAAGAAGGGTTTCCGTGTTCGAGAGGTTGACCTTTCCGCAACAAGCAAGGCGGAGGGTCCATCGACAAAGAAGAAGGATGCAGGTTTTCACTTGCAACATGGCTGGTGTACCCAGCCGATATGGGGAGCTTCCTGAAGACCCCCAAGAACTGGCTCAATTGGCCGTACGGCCGGGGCCAACTACCCGCAGGACAGAAGCAGCAAGAGGGCTTCTGACAATGATGAAAGAGAAACAGCCCCAGGTCTACCTCCACTGGGATGATAAAGCCCCCGTCTTGACCGCTAATGTGGTGACGACGGAAGAAGAAGACGACGTACTCCTCGACATCTTGCCTGAGGGTACGTCCGGGGAGACAACAGAAGGTGTCCCCACCACTATAGATCCATCAGTCTTGATGCTGCTGCAAAAATATCAACGGGAAATAGATTCCCTGAAGAAACAGCTGATGGAGAAAACTGAACACTCATCGGCTTCTAAACCACCCGAAGTCCAGGGTGAATCATCCCGGGGAGCGGCTCGTCGAGACGACCCTCCACCGCTCTATACACTACCACAGCCGTCAGAACCAACTGTGACGACAGCACAACAGCGGCCGCCACAGCCTCAGCCGCTGCTACCTCAGGTGCTTCCTCAGGCGCACCCAACACCCCCGCTGCTGCATCCTCCACAGGCGACCACCCTGGTCACCCCATACCTGCAGCCAGCACACTTCTATCCAGAACCGGTCGACCCCACGGTCGTGAACCGGATGATGGTGGAAAGGATGATCGAACTGAAGCTCGCAGAGAAAAGCGAAGGCGACTACGTCGCATTCGATGCCTATCGGGTGCCCTACCCGCAACACCATGCGGCTAAACGACTTCCCCCGGGAGTCAACAAGCCGCCCAAATTTGACAAATTCAACGGGAAAGGTTCCCCAAAAGAGCATATTGCATATTATATGACCGTTATGGGTGATCTGGCCACCGACGAGTCGTATCTGCTGAAATTCTTCGGGTCCTCGCTTACAGGGCTCGCATTCGAATGGTATTCCAGTCTCTCGGCCGGGTCAATTAATGACTGGTCAGATATGCAAAGGAAGTTCAGAGAAAGATTCCATGTCACAGAGAGGGAGGTCACAGTGGCCGAGCTCTATTCAACAAAACAAAGGGCAGATGAGACAGCCCTTGACTACATCAAGAGGTGGAGGAACCTCGGAATGAGATGTAAGCGGCCCCCGCATCAGGAGGACGCTGTGCAAATATGTAAGCAAAATCTCAGGAGGGAGGTCCTGGAAAAGATGATTGGTATGGAAATACGGTCGTTCGACCGGCTGAATAATGTCGTGGCTGAGGTGGAAGCTTTTCTAGCCAAGCCTGTCCCGACGTCAACTGCCAGCATAGCCCAGAAAGGCAAGGTGGCGGAACGGCGCCCCGTACCTAAAGAAGCGAATGCGCTTGATATCAAGGCGTTCGAACAACAGAAGGAGAAAGGCAAGAAAGCGGCTCCCCCGCAACCTGCAAAAGCTCCAGATGACAAAGAAGGTCCTTCGTTGAGGGACAAAATGAAGAAGGCTTATTCCTTTCCTAAGGATAAGACCCGGATCCTGTTTGACTGGGTAACAGAATACAGTATGGTCACTCTGCCTGAGCCGAGAAGACCAGAAGACCTCAAAAGAAGAGACAGTCCAAGATTCTGCCCCTACCACCAGATGTTGGGACATTCAATCGAAGACTGTTATGTTTTCAAAGACATCATTGAAGGAATGGTGAAGAAGAATGAAATAGAGCTGGGAGAGTACAAAGTAGACCCTCCTCAGCCACATGAAGCTCCTCCCAGAAGAGCAGCAGTCAACATGGTCTCCCTCTACCAGGCATTACCTGAGGAGATCTCTGAAGCAAGCACACGGAGCACCTACGAAATCCATTTCCTGGAGCCCGTGAAGGAGCAGCAGGGGTGGCAGCAAATCCCTGTGAAGCACAAGAAGAAGAGGGCACCCCGCCCAAAAGAGGGGGCACATATCCGTGGCATTACACCCCGGCCTGCTCCGCCAGTGGTAGCACCCGTATGGGTCACTCCACCTACAGCTGTCAGAATACATACGCCTAACAGGAGGAGACAAACTCCGCTGCCAGTAATCAAGGAAACCAATCCTGGGGTCCTTCGACTGCAACACTTAATTGAAGGGCTAGATGAATATGTACAGCCCGAACTGAAACCTCTGCTGGTACGGGACCACGTCCCATGGCAAGAGCTGGAGCAACTCTCACTCAAGCAAAGGGAGGAAGCTGAAGCAGCACCACCTCAAGAGAGCAACCTGTTCTGGGGGCAAGCACCTGCAGAAACCAAAAAGAAGAAAAAGCAAAAGAAGAAGAAAAGAAAGGCCGCTGGGGCCCATAAAACACAGGTCGTCTCCTGCAATACCCTGTCAGCACTCTTCAACCTGCCCGGAGAAGAGGAAGAAGAAGAAATTTGCTTCACACCCCATGTTGGGGGAGGCAAGGCCGAGGCCGCAACTGCTGCACATGCCACTCGGTCAGGCCGGAAATGGGGGCGCCAGCCGCCACCCAATCACAACATTATGTTCAGAGGGGAGCAACCCTACAAGACACCTTCGCCGGAAGTTAAGGGAGTCCAAATCCCTCCTCCGTCAGGTCTATACAGCAAGACTGGGGGCAAGACAGTCCCTTCATTCCTTGAATTCATGAAGATGTCAAAGGGGAAGCAGCCTTGTCAGGAGGCTAACCTTACGCCCGGGGTCATTCACCCGCAGCCAGCGCAATCTACTGAGGATGCAAATGCAGATGGGGCTTGCCCTACAGCAGCTAATAAAGAAGACCCGACAGCCGATGCCAGTCAAGAGGGTGCCGAGTCCGAGGAAGGTGAAGCAGGTCCGTCTGGACCCACAAATCAAAACCTCCCCAAGCCCAGATGGGCTGAAGAGATGAAGCTCTCCAATGTCCGGGCTGGAAGCCGAATAATGAAGTTGCTCAAGAAGCTCCCTGCTCGATTTACGATCTGGGAAATTCTCTCTTTGAGTGAAGAGACTCGACAGGCGATCATCACTGCTCTGCAGACGCCTGCTCATTTTGAAGCCTGCATAGCTGAGGCTATACCAGAAGCCAGTATGACCTTCTCTCCAGAAGACATGCTACTACCTACTGCCAGTCACAACAGGCCGCTATATATGAAAGGGCACCTGAACGGAAGAGAACTGAACCGGATTCTGGTTGATCCTGGTGCAGCAGTCAACATCCTGCCATATAGAATATACGAGAGGTACCACTTTAATGTGCATCTCGAGAAAGTCGGGGATATGCGTATCGCTGGCTTCAACCAAAAGTGTGAAGTGTCTATGGGAGTGGCAGAGTTCACACTGACCCTGGCAGATTTCACCACAACGGTGCAGTTTCATATCATTGACTCTCGCACCTCCTACAAAGCACTGCTCGGCCGCCCATGGCTGCATGAAAATATGGTGGTGCCCTCCACGCTCCACCAATGTATCAAATACAGCCTCCAGGGGAAGGAGGAGAGGATATTTGCTGACATCCACCCATTCGAGGTGTTTGAATGTCACTTGGCGGACGCCAACCTATATACGGGGTCTCCCCGGAAGGTTTCTGAAGATGGAGCCCCCGTAGGGGCATCGAAGAACAAATCGGGTGACGGTTGGTATCCACCACCGCCGCGCGGATATGTCAAGCCGAAGGTGGTTTCCCACATCACGGCTTCTGGAAATGTCGGCAGGGTGACACCCCCAGCATTATACCCCAAAGCTAAGGAAGTGCATGTTGATCGACAGCACGACCGCATCGGAGTCCCGGCCGGCCTCACCAAGCCAGTCTCCGGCCTCAATGATCCCACTGTCGAACCTTTCAAAGCCTGGGAGGTGACACAAGAAGATGGGCCCAGCAGCTTGTTCTATACAGCTGAGGAGCATCCCACTCGGAGGACACAGACTGCAGCCTCCCTGAGGATCTAGCCAACCCGCGGGTTCCTGTTCAGGGCCTGGCATTTACCACTGATCGGACGGCCAGGATGTTTCAAAAGCAACACATCCCTCCCGATCAACCTCAAAAACGCAAGGAAGCTTTCCAGAAGATGTGGTATCCTGCAAATCTGGATAAAGAAATGAGACGTGTCTCTCAACATCCGGGTCTGGGCTTCACCCTGGAAGACTACTATTACAGTGGGCGGTACGAGGTGGATACCATCTCCACCTTCTATCCAACTGAAGATAGCCCTCTGGGGGCAACCTTTGATGAATATCCGGTGGAAGCAGAGCATGCTGAATTGGCTCTATCCGGGAATCAACAAATGGAGACCTTGATCTCCTGCCGATGCTGGGAGCAGGTCCCTCCTGAAGAAGCGGCCTTTCAAGCCAAATTTGATACGGCTAGCAGCAGCGAAGCCGAAGATACTCAAGAAGCAGAAGTCTCTCCCTCCACAAGGGTCATACTAATGACGACTTCAACATCCTTTCTACCAATCAGGCAGGCCTTGGTTTACTCTAATCAAGGGGAGCCGGCTACCAGAAAAGGAAAAGCCACTTCTGCGGAAGATACAACTGTCCCAGAAGGCGAGACTCCTTCAACTTCTGCTGCAAATCCAATATGCTGTCTGAGTCCGGCGGCAAACAACTACTGGCCTGTCATGGCTGCAACCTCATCTACAAGCACTGAAGCTGTTCTCTCACCCTCGGGAGCTGCAACGGCAACGGATATGTCAATAGATCCATCCACACAGTCGCTAGCACGAGAAGCAAGAGGACCCCATGAAGCTCTGGCAGTGTCTGACGAGGAAGTCGAAGTACTCGACCCTCAAGATGGTATTCCAGACTTCGTTGACCTCCAGCCGGCACCTCCGGAGATAGAAGACGGAGGCCAAGCCACAGTCGATGAACTAATAGAAGTCAACTTGGGAGATGAGGAGGACCCTAGGCCCACCTTCCTCAGTGCCCAACTATCCCCAGAAGAACGGGAGCTGTACATCCAGCTGCTGCTAGAATACCGGGATTGCTTCGCCTGGACTTATAAAGAGATGCCAGGTCTAAACCCTGCTGTCTCACAACACGAGCTAACAATCAGCCCCGAAGCCGAGCCGGTGAAGCAGCCGCCGCGGCGTATGAGGCCGGAGCTCATCACCCGAATCTGTGCTGAAGTTGACAAGCTCATTGATGTGGGATTTGTTGAAGAAAATCAGTACACCACATGGCTGGCGAATATCGTCCCTGTGAAAAAGAAGAATGGACAGATCCGGATTTGTGTTGACTTCCGAGATCTAAATAAAGCCTGCCCTAAAGATGATTTCCCGGTACCAATAACCGAGGTCATGATTGATGCTACAACCGGCCATGAAGCCCTGTCGTTCATGGATGGGTCTTCCGGCTACAATCAGATTTGGATTGCGGAGCATGACCGGGTCCATACTGCTTTCCGAACTCCTAAAGGCATTTATCATTACAAGAGAATGCCATTCGGACTGAAAAATGCTGGCGCAACCTATCAGCGCGCAATGACCAAAATATTTGATGAATTGCTCTACCACAAGGTCGAGTGCTACATAGATGATCTGGTGGTCAAAACCAGAAGAAAAGAAGATCATCTGCAAGACCTCCGGATTGTTTTTCAGAGGCTGAGGCAGCATGAGCTAAAAATGAACCCTATGAAATGTGCGTTCGGAGTGTCGAGCGGAAAATTCTTGGGCTTCATCGTCCGATATCGGGGAATCGAAATAGACCCCGCAAAGATCAAGGCGATTCAGGAGTTACCTCCACCTAGGAACATCTCCGAGCTGAGGTCACTACAGGGCCGCCTGGCTTATATCCGGCGGTTCATTTCCAATTTGTCAGGGCGATGCCAGCCTTTTCACAAGCTGATGATGAAAGATGTTCCCTTTTATTGGGATGAAGATTGCCAGACAGCCTTTGACAAGCTAAAAGACTATCTGAAGACTCCTCCAGTATTGGGCGCACCGGTGAAAGGACGTCCGTTGATACTGTATATAGCAGCTACACATAATTCTCTGGGGGCAATGCTGGCCCAGAACAATGAAGAAGGGAAAGAACAAGCCCTCTATTACCTCAGTCGGAGACTGGTCAGAACTGAAGAGAAATATACTTATATTGAGAAGATCTGCCTGGCACTAGTCTTCGCAGTCAAAAAACTCCGGCACTATATGTTGTCGCATGAAATCAGCTTGGTGTCCAAGGAGGATCCCCTGAAATATATTATGTCCCAGCCGGCACTCAAAGGCCGCCTAGGCAAGTGGGCGGTAATCCTTATGGAGTTTGATGTCTCCTACGTACCGCGCAAGGCCATCAAAGGTCAAGCTATTGCAGACTTCTTTGCTGAACATCCGATACCCGGGGAAAGCCCGTGGGAACCGGAACTTCCCGAGGATGAAACCCTAGAAGCCGCCCAAGTACAGCCTTCCTCATGGCAGCTATACTTTGATGGCGCTTCCAGAATTGACACCTCTGCTACCGGGTCATCCAGGGTCAGAGCAGGGGCAGGTATAGTCCTGAAATCTCCGGAAGGAGAAGTGGTGCATACTTCCTGCTCCATAAACAAACAATGCACAAACAATGAAGCAGAATATGAAGCCCTGATAATCGGGTTGCAGATTGCTCTGTCCATGGGAATTCAGATGCTGGAAGCATTCGGAGACTCCATGCTAGTTATAAAACAGCTGGAAGGAGAGTTCGAGGTGCGAAAGCAAGAGCTCCTCCCCTATCACCAGTTGGCAACTCGCCTGATGTCAAGATTTTACTTCATCAGCGTCAAGCACATCAATCGAGGCCGGAATGCTCAGGCAGACGCCCTCGCTAAGTTGTCTAGTTCATTGGCAGTCCCGCCAGACACAAGCCTGAATATAACAGTAATCAACCGCCGACAAGTCCCCAGCGTAATTGAGGTCCCGATCGACGAACAAGAGATGGAAGTAGCAGTCATCGAAGGGGTTCAGCAGCCCGACTGGCGAGAGCATCTCCTACGCTGGTTTCAACACCAGCAACTTCCAAAAGAAAAGGAACAGAGAATGAAGCTCCTGAGGATCAAGGATTCTTACGAGATGAGAAGCGGGACCTTGTTCCGAATTATGGCAGATGCCCGAAGGAAAGTCCTACTCCGTTGCTTGTCTTCAGCAGAGGCGGGACAGGTGATGCAAGAAGTTCATGCAGGATCAGCTGGAGCACACCAGGCTGGCCCGAAAATGAAAATTGAGATAAAGAAGCTGGGTTATTATTGGCCCACTATGTTTAATGATTGTTGCAAATTTGCCAAGGCTTGTCAGAAATGTCAAGAACACGCGAATGTGGCGAGGAGACCTCCAGTGCCACTGCATCCCACTCTACCAAGTTGGCCGTTTGCTCAATGGGGCACGGACGTGGTAGGGCCACTACCAGCATCTTCATCAGGGTGCAAATACATCTTAGCAGCTACAGACTATTTCTCCAGATGGGCGGAGGCAGTAGCACTAAGAGATGTGACCGGAGAACTAGTTGCAAGATTCTTCCGGCAGAATGTAATATTCCGGTTCGGGATCCCCAGCCGAATCATCTCTGACAATGGCAGTCATTTCAGAAACCAGAAGGTTTATCGGCTAGCCGACAAATACAAAATTGACTGGAGGACATCGTCCCCCTACAACCCTCAAGCCAACGGACTCGCAGAAGCCTTTAACAAGACACTGTGCACGTTACTGGCAAAGACTGTCAAGTCTAACAAAAAGGATTGGGAAGAAAGGATGTACGAAGCACTTTGGGCTTATCGTACTGTCTACAAGACCCCAACCGGCTGTTCACCTTTCTCCCTTGTCTATGGGTCGGAAGCTGTAGTGCCGATTGAACTTGAAGTTCCTTCATTGCGAGTTGCCATCCAGCACGGATTAGTCAGTGGTGAGCAGACCAATGCAGAAAGAAGATTGGAAGAGCTCGCTGAGCTCGAAGGAAAACGCCTCCGGGCGCAACAAAACATCCAACTCTACCAAGCTCGCATGGCCCGCGCTTTTGACAAGTTAGTCAAGGGTCGAGAGTTCAAGAAAGGAGACCTGGTGATGGTCAAAAGAAGAGAAGTGATGGCCTCTAACCCCAAAGGGAAGCTGGTCGAAAACTGGGTCGGACCGTATATCATCCGCCAAGTATATGAAGGGGGTGCCTACGTCCTTGTAAACCACAAAGGAGTCATCCAGTTCTCTCCCCTCAACGGAAAACACATTAAGCTGTATCATGCGGCGCAGCCGACACACCCCGAGTGATCGGTCGGAACACCCTTTCCTTGGCTACTGGCACTCCGCCCTAACCGAGCTACCTTTCCTTGGTTAGCGGCACTCCGCCCTAACCGAGCTACCCTTTCCTTGGCTAGTGGCACTCCGCCCTAACCGAGCTACCTTCCCCTTGGTTAGTGACACTCCACCCTAACCAAGCTACCTTTCCCTTGGTCTAGTGGCACTCCGCCCTAACCAAGCTACCCTTTCCTTGGCTAGTGGCACTCCGCCCTAACCGAGCTACCTTCCCCTTGGTCTAGTGGCACTCCGCCCTAACCGAGCTACCTTCCCCTTGGTTAGCAGCACTCCGCCCTAACCGAGCTACCTTCTCCTTGGTTTAATGGCACTCCACCTGAACCGAGCTACCTTCTCCTTGGTTTAATGGCACTCCGCCTGAACCGAGCTACCTTCTCCCTTGGTTCAGTGGCACTCCGCCCTAATCGAGCTACTTCTCCTTGATTAGCAGCATTCCGCCCTAATCAAGCTACTTTTCCTTGGTTAGCGGCAGTCCGCCCTAATCGAGTTACTTTTCCTTGGTTAGCGGCATTCCGCCCTAATCAAGCTACTTTTCCTTGGTTAGCGGCATTCCACCCTAATCAAGCTACTTTTCCTTGGTTAGCGGCACTCCGCCCTGATCAAACTACTTTTCATCGGTCAGTGGCACTCTGCCCTGATCGAGCTACCCTCTACTTGGCTAGCGGCTCTCCGCCCTAATCAAGCTACCTTTCCTTGGTTAACGGCATTTCGCCCCGATCAAGCTACCCTCTCCCGGTTCGCATTCCGAATAAAAAAAAAGAGGAAGAAAAGAAAGAAGTCAAAATAAAAATGGGGTTAAAAATAGAGATACCCCGCCGGACTTGCTCCCATATCGGGACAAGTGCAAAAATGGCTATAACCCGGCTGTGGCGAAAACCCGAAAGGGCGTCGCAGGCAAAATCGGGTACCCTGCCACGTGAAAACCCGAAAGGGCGCGTGTACAAAAGTAAGAGGGGGCTGGCTTCGGCGAAAACCCGAAAGGGCGCCTGAGTCGGTAAAGTGGTAATTTCCCAAATGCCTCTCCTATCCTCCACCCAATAAAACTCCGAAAGGGACAATCATCAAAGTCCCACCGGAAATCCTTTAACACATCATTTTCGACCCTCGTCATCATCGGCGAGATCGGTCGACCTCTACCCTCAACTTGGACCCTACGTCCCTGTTGACAACCCCATCCTTGTTTCGGCAGTGATATAGGCCGACGAACAAATCCTTTTCGACCCCCGTCATCCTCGACGAGATCGGTCGATCTCTACCCTCAACTTGGACCTTACATCCCTGTTGACAACCCCATCCTTGTTTCGGCAGTAGCATACGCCGACGAATAAATCCTTTTCGACTCTCGCCATCATCGGCGAGAACGGTCGATCTCTACTCTTGAACTTGGATCCTACATCCTTGTTAATAAGCCACGTCCTTGCTTCGACATTTAACCAGTGTCGACGAGATAAACCTAAGACCAACCCTTGTCCTCATCGACAAGGATGGTCAGCGTTCCCGTGGTCCAGTTCTTCTGAATCTCGAATTCAAAAACAAAAAAAAGATAAAGAAAAAAAGAAGGAAAAGAAATTGGGGTTAAAAATAAAGATACCCCGCCAGACTTGCTCCTATATCAGGTCAAGTGCAAAAATGGCTATAACCCAGCTGTGGCGAAAACCCGAAAGGGCGTCGCAGGCAAAATCGGATACCCCGCCGCGTGAAAACCCGAAAGGGCGCGTGGGCAAAAGCAAGAGGGGGCTGGCTTCGGCGAAAACCCGAAAGGGCGCTTAGGTCAGTAATGTGAATAAAAATGAATGGTGAATAGTGATGAACCATCCGTCGTCCAAAGGCCATTTCTGAGGTCGGGGCGAGGGTCTTCATCCGATATCCCACTTACACACGTCTAGTGTCTATACCCCTTTCGACCCTTGTCACCATCGGCAAGATCGGTCGCTACCTATCCGGTTCTTGTCACCATCGGCAAGACCGTCTACCCCTTTCGACCCTTGTCACCATCGGCAAGATCGGTCGCTACCTATCCGGTTCTTGTCACCATCGGCAATACCGTCTACCCCTTTCGACCCTTGTCACCATCGGCAAGATCGGTCGCTACCTATCCGGTTTTGTCACCATCGGCAAGACCGTCTACCCCTTTCGACCCTTGTCACCATCGGCAAGATCGGTCGCTACCTATCCAGTTTTTGTCACCATCGGCAATACCGTCTACCCCTTTCGACCCTTGTCACCATCGGCAAGATCGGTCGCTACCCTATCCGGTTTTTGTCACCATCGGCAAGACCGTCTACCTCTTTCGACCCTTGTCACCATCGGCAAGATCGGTCGCTATCCTTCCGGTTTTTGTCACCATCGGTAAGACCGTCTACCTCTTTTGACCCTTGTCACCATCGGCAAGATCGGTCGCTACCTATCCAGTTTTTGTCACCATCGGCAATACCGTCTACCCCTTTCGACCCTTGTCACCATCGGCAAGATCGGTCGCTACCCTATCCGGTTTTTGTCACCATCGGTAAGACCGTCTACCCCTTTCGACCCTTGTCACCATCGGCAAGATCGGTCGCTACCCTTACAGTTTTTGTCACCATCGGCAAGACCGTCTACCTCTTTCGACCCTTGTCACCATCGACAAGATCGGTCGCTACCCTATCCGGTTTCTGTCATCATCGGCAAGACCGTCTACCCTTTTTCGACCCTTGTCACCATCGGCAAGACCGGTCGCTACCCGTTCTCGGTTCTGGCCGTTCTCGGCAGGACCGTGTATCCATCAGTTTCACTATGCCCTCCTGAGTCCCCCGAACTCTCGGCCGGCATAGGCCGTTTCTAGTCTCGAGAAAAGTCACGGCGCGGTGGAGTGAACACCTCACCCCTTCCCTGAAGGCGTGAGCGCTCTCCTGCCCTAGTGACCCATACACTCGGACTAGAATCAACGGGCAAATGAAAAGAAAAAAATGACAAGATGGAGTCTTCATTCAAAATCAGGATGGAGATTTTTCATTACTATGAAGTAAAAAGCACATGATTACATGGGCCATGCCCTGGAATACATAAGGTGCATTAAAAGGGAGCACATAAAGAAAAGAGACTACGGCAAAGGGCGTCGGAAGATGTCCTCCAGCACAGGAATACCCAGGGAGGGATGACGGATCAGTTCTTGCAATCTGAACTCGGTGGCCTCCAGCTCGGATAGCTTCATCTCCAGGGAAGCAGCTTGTCCTTCAGCCATCTCAGCATCCTCAACCTTTTGGACCCCCAGGCGATCTACTTCTTCAAGTTCAGCCTCTATCCTGGAAAGTTCGGCCCGCAATGCCGTCATCCGGGCCGTCAGGGAGCTCCGGCGTTGTAAAGAGGCGTTGGCTTCGTCCCTCGCCCTCGCCGCGGTCTCTTGCAGAGAAATAAGGGCCGTCTTGTTTTCAGCCCGCTCCAATGATATGGCCGCCAGCTGGTCAGCTGCCTCCCGGCCCAAGAACTCCCTCCGGTTCACATACTTCAGGAGCAAGATTACCCGCGGAGTCCAGTCGTCCATGGGACAACCGAGGGCCAGCAGCGAGCGGGACAGATGCTCTATCAAGCCCCTCAGCTGAATATAAGTTAAATCCCTACTGGCTGTTACGGTCTGCTGGAGGGTCCCCAGGAACTGCCACACGACATCACTCGAGGACTGAAGACCAAGTGGCGACGTCTCGGGCAGTTCGAACTCTACTCTGCCATCCACGGCAGCCCATATATCATCAGCCGTCCCGGAGGATGACGACGGCATAAGCTGCAGCCCACTACCACTGGGAACAACCGCACCGGCAGATGCGGTGGCTAGATCCTCAACAACAACAATCTCTTTGCCGATCCCCTGGGGTGGGAGTCCAACAAGAACCTCGAGCACCGAGGACGTCCGTCCGTCAATAATCTCCCCGACTTCTATCTCAGCAGAGCCACCCTTCTCCAGAGCTGACTGCTGTGCAGCCTCCCTTGGCGGAGAATCTCCGGCTACTGCCGAACTATCAACTTCCACGAGCGCTCCGGGACCAACTGGAACCATTGCGGCTGCATGATCCTTTGGGTACCACAATGCGATGGGCCGCAGGACGGACGGGAAAGTCGCCTGGCCTGTTCCCAGGGCCGGGAGTGGTATCTGCACCGTCATAGTTGGCAGCGCCACCTCAGTCTGCATCAGATATATATACAGTTAAAACCTGGCTAGAAGAAGGAGAAAAGAAGCATGGTAAGCATCGGTCCTGGATAGGTCCTTACCTCGGCCGGGACTAAGCTCAAATCTTTAAGAGCAGCTCCCCCAGCGCCAGCCTCCTCACTCGTAAGCGATAATGACGGCACAGGACCGCCCCATGATAACCGGGCCGGGCTGAAAGTCGGATAGTCACTCTCATAGGCCGAGGACACCCCAGCATCGTCGGTCTCAAAATCAAGCGGTGATGGCTCCTCGTCACTGGAGCCGCCACCATAATCTACATGCTCAGAGGAGGAAGACCCCTCTGCTCTCTCAGGACGCTCCGCCGTCGAAGTAGGAGCCTCGCCAGCAGGAGCATCACCCTCGGCGGGAGCTTTCCCGGTGCTCTCCACACCAAGGGCAGCAATAGATGATACCTCAGGGGCGGGTTCTCCCTGCCCCGAGGGGACCACCTCCTCTGCGCTCTCCGAGCCCGGAAACAATGGTGGTTGTATATCGACTACAATTCACAGCAAAAGGGGTCAAGGCGGCTGAAGATACGAAGATTTACGTTGCTATCGCAACTAAACTATAGATTACCTTCCATCTCCCGCCGAGGTGTTGGAGAGGCAGATCCCTTTCTACGGGAGCAGCAGGGACTTCCTCTGCCCGTCCCTAGCCGCTACATCTACCGTCGCCTCCGATCCGACGACCGCGGCAGCTGTATCGGCAACTGTCAGCATGGGCCACCCCAAGCGGTCGAAACAAGCTAATGCACTCTGAAGAAAAGAAGAGCCTACCTTCGGCCTCTAGCCCTTGTGCGCGAGAAGCCTCAAACTCTTCAAAAGATACAACAGGAGGAAGGACGGTTGCCGATTCCTTCTCTGCGGCTTTCTTCCGGCGCGCCCGTGTCACTCGGGTCACCGCCGCTTTCGCCTTCCCGACGGCCTCCCGTAGTTGGGACCTAGTCCTCTTCCTCGAATCTCCAGGAGGTAGTGGCGTCGTGGTCGGGGCCGGCTCAGGAACTTCAAAATATGCCGCTTTTTGGCTTTTATGATCAGCTCCCTGAAGTGCCGGGTCTCCTCCGAAGTCGGTCGGACTGCATACGCACAAGGGTGAGGATGACACAACCACAATGAAAAGAAGAAGCTGGCCGAAGGGCCTGAAGGAAAAGATAGAACTTACTTGCCGGTCCCGTGTAAAAGGGGAAGAGAGGCCAATAAAATAGCGATGGCGTCTTGTCCCTCGAAGCCGCCTCGCGAATGAGCCAGCATAGATCCCCGATCTTTTCGCTCGGCTCAGCTAGCAACGCCAGGTCCTCGTGTCCACGGGAGGACAGCAGATAATACAGGCTCAGATGGTCCAGCCCCCACCTGTCTGCATATTTGAAGGAGATCTGAAGAGGATGGTCCAGTATGGCTTCACTGGGGCTACCCACCGAGAGGCCATGAGACCGAAGGAGTGCGAACAGCCAGGGGGTGTTGGCATATAAGTCAGCCCGCCTGTCCTCTTTGCGAATGAAAGCCCGGTAGGGATACAACCTGTCCACCTCGGGACGCCAGTCGGCCACCGCCGCGATGGGCTCCTCTACTGGCAAAGGGAGTTGCTGGAGAATCACCCTCTCACTGCTTACCCGGCATAAACCCCGAAGGGTCTTCACATAATCATCCTTGTTGATCGGGGGCAACTTCAGCTCAACTTTCATCTTGCGGCCTTTTACGAGCTTGCGGGCCTCTAGATAGGCCTTCACATCCGTATTAGTCCAAGATTTCAACTTCTTCAAATAAGAAGCGTCAATATCAAGAACTGGCTCCGGCTGGGAAGCTAAGAACCTGTGCTCCGCCACGGCCCAGCACTCTCTCCGGAAGGTCCTGTAAAATCCCGTCCGCGCGTTCCACCACTTGACGTATTCAGGCGTGACGCGAGGGAACCGTGCGGGGGCGGGCACCCGGAAAGAAACGTCTTCGCGACGATGGAAAAAGTCCCACCATATCCGGGCGTCGTCATTGGACGTTTGCCCGGCCCTGTGCCTGTTGGGCAATGCAAATTGCGAAGAGGAATGTGGAATCTGCTGGTCGTAGCCAAAGTTCCGACTGAAACGGAACGGGTAATACGGCTCCAGCCACAGAATGCCGCTCTTGCGAAATACGAGGACACTAGGCCTGATGGCCAGTGCCCAATCAACCAACTCCGGCTCCAGAATAGGCCTGGTATAATTGGCCTGGGAAATCGGATGGATGTACTCCTCAGTTTCAAAGAGCTTGCATTGCCTCGTCCTGTTCGTCAACGGGCTCGAGTGAGCAGCTAAGCTCCAGAAATGAAGAACCCCGGGCGAGTCCACGGGAAGACGGGTCAATTTACCCCGAATGGCATAGAGTTGCTCCGCTAGCGATGATGGCTCGGCACTTGCAAACTCTATCATGCGCGGGACCAGAGGAACTGCTTGTAACGCCCGAGGAGCTGCCTCCGGGAACAGGGTGCAGACCCAAGCATTAAAGAAATGTAACGGACCAACCGTCCGAAGGCTTCTGGGGAGGCGCGTCTTGTGCAAGTCTCCCAACATCTTGTAAATGAGGCACAGGGCCACTGGGCAAAGAGACAGCTTGGTACCCCAAGCCATAAGACAGGCTGGATATATGGCTTCTGCCCTGATCACGCTCTCGTCACCTTGAGGGAGAGCAAAGGAACAAAGCCAATAAACCAAATATGCAGCACAATGAGTCACTGCATCAACACCAGTAGGGTTTGGGTTTTCCCCCTGCCCTCCTCTCGAAGAAAATGACGAAGCGGCCTGGCGTCGTATCCTCTTCTTCCGCTTCTGGGCCACCGGTGCTATCGGAGGAAAATCTTCATACTTGTTCTTCCCCTGGAAGAAATATTGAAGCCAAGCGCCCATCCGCACTCTTCGTTTCTCGCCCGGCTTTCGAGCTTCTCTCGTGTCTTGCGACGAATGGAAGAGGGTGCGATACGCCTTCATTAGATATCGATAGGCGTAGCCCGCCATATACCGACCGTCACCGTCGGTCTGGTCCTTCAACCAGTCGGGCCAACAAACTTCTTCATACGGCTCTCCATCAATGGGCAGGCCGCTGAGCTGAGATAGACTCCACAAGTCTAAGGAGGTCTCCCCCTCTGAAGTATAGAAGGTGTTGTATTCAGGGCAAAACACCTCGATCATGCCACAGCACAAGCCTCGGGAAATCGGGTACCGATACCTTGAAGCATACACGCTGTGATAAACACCAGCTCTGGTCAAAAGAGGAGCATAATGATGCAGCACATAGTCTGTGAATTCCACTGCTCCAGGCCTGAATGCGTGGGCGTCTGTAACTTTCAACTCAGCAAACCACCCCACGGAGATCTGGTGCTTGAAGCGAATCGCCAAGCAATCCAGCAAGAATGACTCATCTCTATATCCCCATCTCAACGGGGCAAGGAATAAACCAAAGATCGGCTTCTCCCGATCTACTCTGCCCGCGGAATCATTCCACCGAGCAGGTACAAATTCGGGAGCTCTGGTCAACAGTCCGTCTGCCGGAGCCAGGTCTTGCAGCCCCAGCACAACGCTCCACTTCCTGACCTCCCCAGGGAGATAGATGGGTCTTCCCCGCATTACGCATTCGGCCAAGCTGTCTCTCTCCACCAGCAGAGCCTGCTCGACTTTCCGGACGGCGAACACATCCCGTTTCCCCTGAAGGTTGAAGCGCCGAAGAAGGGACATCAGGTGCTTGTCCTTGGGATAATCTTTCCGGGTCACACCCTCTCTATTATAATGGAAAGAGTCGCCCCCGAGAATAAGGAGACGACCGGTGTCTACAGTGTCCGTCTCCGAATCTGAAGACTCCGCAACTATGGCCACCTGGCCGTGACCCCAGTCGAGAGAATTAACATTCTCCCATGTCACCACGCCACGAGAGGAAGAGCTGGATGCCATGACAGCTGCAAAAAGAGCATATCAAACAAAAAACAACAAAGTCAGAAAATGGCTAATCAAAGGCGAACTTCTGACAAAATTTCGGCAGAGTCTCCCCAGCACAGGGGATTGCCGAAGAAAAGTGGGAACGCGTTCACTGAGGAACGATCCCTAAAAAGCAGCCATCAGCATTACACCGAGGCCAGAGGAACACCCGGGGAAACAGCTCCGAGGGCAAGCCCTGCTAGAAGCCTCCCGGGGCCCAAAGAAAGGGTTTTGAAACCCAAATTGACGGCACCTCCACTCACCCGAAGGAAGAAACCGCCGCTCTCGGCGCCAGAAGGAGAGAAGAAAAAGGGAAGAGAGAGAAAAATTTTATGCAAATGAGGGATGAAGAAGAAAAAACAAAGGCGAAAGCCTTATATGGAGGGCCCCCCCTTCCGTTAAACCGGCGCGCTATTTAGCGCGCCGGATTAACGGCCCTCTAAGCAAAAGGCGCGCCGGTAAAAGGCGCGCCGGGTCAAAGCGAAATGCCTGAGACCGCGCCGGATTAAAACCACAAAGGGTAAGGGCGCGCCGTATTAATCCCATGCTGCATTAAGATGGGAATGGCGCCGGATTAGCATCCGTGCCGAACTAAGGGCCATTCAGAGCCCCTGTCAACCGAAGAGGAGATCAGTCCGGGTGAATTTCATCCGTCGGTCTTGCTACACTCGTGCCTTGCTCGCAACACCCACGTCTGGGGGGCATTTGTTGGCACCTAAAATATGATCGTCGGCGACCAAGCCATAAGGACGAACGACCCGGCCCACCGAAGCGCGGGAGCCAACAAAGATCAACATATTGAAGACTTCTCAAGCTGTCAGAGCCTCGGGTCACTCCGTATGGATACGGGGACTTCACCTCAAGAGAGCCGAGACAAACTCACAACCAACCGGCAGTGCGACCAAGCCTGCCCAATGAATCGGCATCGACTTTGTCGTGCTGCATCCACTACACCCGTTGTCCGACCAAGGTCGACGGTCTACCCGGTGGCTACCCACCTCATGAAAGGCTCTCCCGAGGATAAAGGAGTCCCCCCGGCTTCCCGAAACGGAGAACCGAAAGCTCTGACGGCGGAAGATCCCGATCGCCCGGTATGGGCACGGCTTCCCGTCAAGATGGGTCCATTAGTGGCCGAATGATCGCCCGGCTCAGGCGGAACTATCTCCCGGCTATCTAACCTCCTAGAAAGCTCTGAGTACGAGCCAGGCCGGACCAACAGCATGGAGCGTAGAGCCGAAGGCCGTGCCGGTAGAAAGCCCGTACGATCAAGATAAAGCTATTCGGAACCTCGAGAATGGCCGTACGTCAACCGGGGAGCTTCTACAAGACATCTCGTCGAAGTTTCGAGGAGCATTGGCAAGATAAATGTTCACGGTGACCCCCGGAATTATCCCCGAGTTCATCGACTGGCTTGAAGCGTACAAGGGACATTAGCCCGGCGCGCCTTAAACCGGCGCGCCCCTCACTCAATACTCTTATCCCGGCGCGCCCCCACCTTCAGCCCTTAGCCCGGCGCGCCCCTTGCCTTCCGCCCTCATCCCGGCGCGCCATCTATCCTATCGGATGGCTCCTTAAACCGGAGCGATAAGTTGATGAAGACTCTCTCGGCGCGCCAAAAGCTCACGCCGGATGAAGAGCCTCCAACCTGTTATATATATGGGCGAGGTTCGATTGATAAGAAAGGCGGCTCTCGGAGAAAGAAAGAAAGAAAAGAGTGAGGCAGTTGAGAAGAGAAAGGCAACTGGGAAACGGGGGAGAGTTTCTTCTTTTCTCAGGAGATACAGAGAGGGAGGGTTTTCTTCTCTGAAGGGGCGAGCGTCGGCCGGCATCTACGATACTCTATTTCAGAGGAACAGGTGGGCAGGGGTCATTCCTATTCCTGCTTTCCACATTTCTTTTCCTTTTCCTCTAAGCTTCTACACATCGAATGTAAGCGATGGAGGGGAGGGGCGACGATGATATGAGTCGATTCCCCTCCCCCCTTCTTCGCGATTTCTTCTGCCATCTTCTCTCTGTTATTGTGACCTGGGCGTCCTCTGCTTCTAAATATCGTTAAACGGCAACCAAACAATGGTGCCGGAATTGTAATCTCGCCGTGCGAATGTTAAATCCTCCCTGTCTTAGGGATGGTGATATGTATGCATGCCTGTGGATGCTTGAATCAATAAATTGGAGGAACGATCTCCCCTTTCTCTATCTTTATTTATACTGATATGCGTGTCAGGGTTCTTCTTTACGTAGGGCCGATCCCGGTTTCCTCGAGATTCATATCACGCCCCGAATCATCGCGGGCTACAGAAACACCCCTCCCCGGGGGCTTTCTTTCGTTTCATTTCTTTTACGTTTGGTTCAAGGACTTTGCGTCCCTTTCTCCTCTCGGATGGAGCCGTGTCTCCGCGCGCGCCTTTGTCTGCCATGTATAGGGTCTATCCCCTTGAATATTATTTTCTAACTGTTCGAGCATATGTCCCTGCCGGGGGTCTGTCTAACGTAGGCCTTTATTACTTGTTCTTCGTGGCCATCTGCATCGTTCCGAGGTTTCCCCGTCACCTCAATCACCCGGGGAGGGGGACATTCCCCCGTTAGTTCCTGCAGTTGCCGGGCGACCGAGGGCCCTACCTCTTCATGGTGGGCGTCTTCTTGAAGCCATGGCTAATAATGAAGGGGGCCTGGGTCAACGAACTCAACCCCGACAGACCAAGGCCCGATCGAGACCAGGGGGTGTGTGCTCCTTGTAGGCTAGTCCTCGGAGTTCCACTCTCCCAATGGTCAGTCCCTTCATGGGACGAATCACTGACCACGAGTCCTTCACCCCTCGTAGGCTAGCCCTCGGGATGTCGTCCTCATCATCAGTGACTTCGCCCTTCTATCTCTTCCCCTGTGGAGCTTTGGTGCCCCTGGCAGGCTTGTCCTCGGGGTATCCTATCCAGTGGGGTATGCTGGCCGCCTTTGGGCAGACCGGTGATTTAGGGGTTTGCTCCATTAGTGAGTATGACCCCGATTCTCCCCTGCAACTCTGTTGGTTCAGGGGAGATGCTGTCAAATTTTTGACAGACTCCAGATAATTATGTCAATAAAATGATCGCTCCGAATCGAATCAACTCAGTGCTCGAGTATGAACCTCGCACTGACCTCCCCCCTCATTTCCAGAAGGCCGTGGACTCCAATCGAACAATCATCTGGCCCAACAACTCAAGAAAGGGTCCCATGAAGTCTAACAAACTTAAAAGGGTTCATAATTCAACAAAACAGGTTTAATACGGCGCGGTCTTAACCGGCGCGCTCTAAACCTGGCGCGGTACCCCCCCGCGCCGGATTAACCCCACACTCATTTCCAACTTTTTTTCCTTTGCGCCTTTCCGGCGCGCCCTAAACCGGCGCGCCCCAAGCCCTTGCGCGCCGTTTCAATACACATGGTCACCGCGCCGTATTAACCCCTATACCTACGCGTGACCGCGCCGTGTAAGCGTTCTTATACACTTGTAGTCACCCCGGTTTTGAAGCGTCATGCCACTCTAGTGATTCATTCACCCCGGGTAAGTCTCGTCTTTCGGGGGCGATGTCAATAAGCCGTAATTGGTGAATAAAAAAGGATGGCCAAGCAAGCCCGGGTCATATTATCATCGTATTCATTGTCATATCCGTTAAGCGTTTTGCTTTCGCTATTACACTTGCGCCGTTCTTCCTCCTCTCAGTGAAGGGCAGTAAATGCGGCTGATCGCCACCGTTTCATAACACTATCTTCATGTGTGATCTAGGTGTGGATGTCTTGTGTGCATGCATGCATAGATCCTCGGGTATATCAAATGGCATCGACAGAAGACCGGGTTACGCCCGGCCGGAAGTCTTCGTCATGCGCGATGGTGGTCTTCGGACCTACATCCTCCGCCACGTACCGAGGGTCCATAATTCCATGAACTATACATCTGCTATACGATAAATATGTGCATCCTGCATGTCTTGCTCATGATCATCATGTAGCTCCTTTTAATCCGGCTTCGACAGCCCGCTATCTCGGTAATTAATCAAAGGTGTTCCCTCCTCGTGGGAGATGTAATTAACGCCATAACCTTTACGGTATGGCGGACTGCTGGTCCCGACCGAACCTCACATTCGCCCGATATGGGTCAGAATGAGCGCACAATAAAATTGTCACTCATGTGACTGGCACGCCCGCATCGTCAATCAGTCAGTTGACTACCAGTTAGTTAAATGGTTGATCGATACGCGAACGAAAAGGCGGAACGAAAGAAAAGGTCGCAAACAATGTTTCGGAGTCTGTGTCTTGTGAGCCTCCACTAGTCATTGCCTGACGGCACGTTACAGTGTGTCGGCCCACTTGGGAGTGGTGGCATGGCAGTTCCCGAGATACGATTTTTAAGCTAGTTTCCGTGGGCTCCCGGCTCGGCAGTGTTGCCCTCGACCGTAGCATCCTACGAGGGGAGAAAACTAGCTAGAGGCCTAGCTTAGGCTAGAGCCAGTGTGTGCACACGTGGTTAGGGGCTTTGAACTTGCACCGACGGGCGTGACCCTGACTAGTCACTCGCAATTGTAGTTCCTACTCTGTTCAGACAGTGTCCTCGTCTCTGTCATCTTGTGGGAAGCGTAGACGAGACACTTGTAGGCGTAGCATAATACGTCAGTGGACGCAGCTTGTTGTCCTTCTAGTGAGGGGGTGCTTCTGTCACGTGACACGTGACTCTCCCGTTTCTCGTGCATCGTGGCCTTTCCGGGTTAGCCCTCTCGTGGCTTTACCCGAGGTCAGAGTAGTGTCATGTGCACGACGTTCTAGTCGTGCTGGGCTTGTGTCTATCTCGGTCTTTTCTAGACTTGTTGTCTGGTCTCGTAGGCCTTCGTCTTAGGCCTCGTGCTTGCCGACAGATTGGTGACTCCTGACTTCGTCAGTTCAAAGTTTACCCTTCTGTTGCTATTGCTGTTACTGTTTGGAGTAGCCTTGGGGCCGAGGTCCACTCGGAAGCCGTGTTTTGTCAGTACGGTTTCTTCCCTTTTCCTTACTTTCCCCCCACTCCTGTTCTTCCTGCTTTCTTTTACAGCTTTCTAGCAGTAGTTTTCCCTGCTTTCCCTGCTTTACTACTACTATTGTTTTAGTTGTTGTTCCGTGTTACTGTGTTATTTTTCAATGGGGATCCGCGTGACCCCTACTGGGCCAGTGACACGAGGCTCACCCCTACTTTTCAGGTGTGGCGTTCTTCTTCCTTCGCGGTTTCTGGTGTGGCGTGTTCGTAGTTGCCAGCGGTACCTTTGTCGGGCTTCCCCTGACCTCAGTGTACGTTTTTCTTTCTATTGGACTGTAGTTATCTTTCCTTTGGACTGGACTCTAGTATAATTGTTAATTTTAACTCTTAATTAAAAAGTAATTTTATTTCTGCTACTTTAGCAAACTTGATTAATGAAATTTAATTACTTACTGTTATATCTATGACTTCAATGTACTACACGATAATCTTTTTTCCCTTCGAAGCTTTACAGCTCTTGGGAGGCTTCACGGGTTCCAAGCGGTATCGGGTTTACTCGGTAGTACTATCGGGTATATCCGGTATCTGGGATCCGGGTCGTCACAGCCGTGCCGACCAAGTTCGGCGACTTCCCCCCCGTCGTGGGCTTCCCCAACTTCTGGGGGGTGGCCTTCGTGGAGCTGCTGACCTTGGAAGTCATCAACACCGACAAGACCAATGAACTAGTCACACCAAGCATTGCGGTTTCTGCAAGATCCGCCCGGAGTAGGGCTTTATCAAAAGTTGTTGACGGATCGGCCAAGTGCATCATGTATGTCACAGTGCCGGATTGACCAACAAGAGGCCGACGCCTCACCAAAGAAGAGCAAAGAAGAACATCGCCACCACTTCACCCAGAGGCCGGCTCTCTGCTTCCGGCAAGTCTGTGGTAGTTGAGAAAGTCAAAATTTTCTTGGATGGCTGACATGCCAGAATGATTCTAGAGTGTGTTGTACTGACCGTCCCAGTGCACAACTCCTTTCAAGCACTGGGCAAGGTCAAAAATAAAAATGCCGTTACGGCCTGTAGGCCGAGAAACAAGCTAGCCCGAGAGCCAGTTAAGTTCAAGCAAATCTGGGTGCCGAAGAGGACCCAAGTTTCCCCCGTGATGCGGGAAGAGTGTGAAAGGGTCCGTCAGAGCGGACCAAGGAATGACATGCGGGTTGAGCCGATAGCCCCAACCCATCCCTCGCCGGCATGCCATACTCACGCCTGGAAAAGGGATGCTCACCATAGTTACAACGATCGTCACAAGAAGGCCTGCTCGGGGTGCCCAGTTCCTACGCCCCCTATTCAATCGGGGGCACTGTCATCTACTTTCACCTCCTCCCAAGTCCGGGAGGAAGTGAATTATGCCATTAGAGGGTATCTGCAGGGGCAAGGGACCACCCCCCTTGGCCGACAGAGATTGTTGCAGGCCATGGAGTATGTCCAAGAAGGCCAGGAGTTTTATACCATGCTAAGCGCGAGGTCACAAGATTATCAACACCGTCACCATACGCCCCCGTCCTAGGAGAAGGCGAGGAAGTGAATTTCGGTCTTTGAGAGATTGACCTTCCCCCGAAGAAGACCATCTACAAGAAGGATGAAGAGAGATGGAAATATCCAAGTTTATACTTGTCATACGGCTGGAGTGGCCAGCCGTTATGGAGCCCTACCCACCGAACATGAGGAGGTGGTCAAGCTCGCTGGGAGGCAGGGCCCTCTCACAAGGAGAAGAAAAGCTGCGAACGAGGTGTTACACACCCTCGATGAGAGAACCAGCCCGGAAGAGGCTATGGCCACCTTAACCGCCAATGTGATTACAACCGAAGATGATGTCGGGATGTCGTCCACATGCTCTGAAGAAATATCAGTTGAAGAGAGAGGTGGCATCCCCAGCCCCTCCATTAACGATCCTGCTATACTGATGTTGTTGCATAAGTATCAACAGGAAATTGAATCACTAAAGAGGCAGCTCAGCAAGTGGGATATTGTAGCGACCCAAGATCTGGATACTGGGAGGAGCCCGATACCATTCGAATCTTGGCCCACAGCCCATGACCCGGAGGGCTCGGAAGGGCTAAAAAGGAGTGTGGAGGTACAAGGAAATAGGAAACAAAGCATGACAACTCAACAATTAACAGAAATAGACAATCTAACTACAACAGAGTCCAGTCCCACAGAAAGTACAGTCTAGGGCAGGAAACGTACACAACGCCAAGTGAACACTCGGCCCGACAAGCTGGCAACTAGGAACCTCAGCACAGCACCCTCGAACCCTGAGGAAGAGCCGACGCACTTAAAAAGTAGGGGTGAGCCTCCTGTCACTGGCTCAGTAGGGGTCCCGCAGGACCCCAACTGAAAACAACGGCGGCACGGAAAGTAGTAACTACAGTAAGAACAACAGTAACCCCTAGACCTTGGCGCTACAGCTACTCCTACTGTACACAAAAACACGCACCCCGATCTCACCGTCAGGGGACCACCAGACCACGAACCACCCTAGTCACGCTACTAGGAAAATGACCATGCTGTCGGGAACTCTACGCTGTCTAGGGGAAAGCCCTCGGTGACGCTCACCAGATCCCCTAGACCTCGGCATCGGAAGACACCTGGAACTCCACGCAAAATCACGTCTCGCAGACGTGAAGCAGAACTCGACTCACGAGGAAACTCACGTCACGTGACGGGAGTATCGCCCACCAGAAGAAGGGCCGGATGCGTCCACTGACGACTGAGTCCGCAGCCTCAGGTGTCTCCCTACAACGCCCCAGGCGGACACTCAGACACCGTACTATAACCAGGAACACAAAACAAGGACTAAGAGGTCACGCTTGCCAGTGCGTGCCCGACGCCCTCAGCCAAGGGTGACGCACAGACCATACGCCATAGGTCTATCCTCTAGTTGGTTCTTTTCCTCAAAATGCTCAAATAAGCTTGCTCGACTCACCACGGCCTACCAAAACCATGGGAATGGAAGTACAAGGGTTAAGGATCCGTCCCCCTACCTCCACCAAATATTCCGCGCACCGTGGACGTCGATTCATGAAGAAAACGCCGCTAAACCCTCGCCGGCTCGCGATCCCACGAATCGCCTCCACCATCGTGATCCTCGTCCCGTGCCCGTCGCTCCACGTCCCACGAGCTACGCCGCCCCGCCCTTGTCTGCCTCCGTCGGCCGCCAGGAGAAGAGAGGGGGAGAGGAGAGAGCGTGAGAGAAGAGAGAGGGTGAGAGAGAGAAAATGAGAGATTGGGAGAGAGAGAAAAAGGAGGTTAATATATATAGAAAAACCCAAAAATTCTAGAAATTCAAAAAAATATGAAAAATTACCTCCGCGATCCTCAGGAAGAGCACAACGCGTTGGCCACGTCCCAGAGTCGGAGATCGCCACGGATCACCCAGCATAGTGTTCCGAAGGCTGATCAGGGAAAAACACGCGTAAAGCATAAAACACATTCCGGGACCCACAAAATACCCAAAAAATATCCAAAAAATTGGGGGCATGACAGCCCTCCCCCTTAAAGAAATTTCATCCTCGAAATTCAGGACAAGTGCCAAGCCACAGGGGAAGAACGCCTTAACCAACTGACAACACTATTAGAGCCCCAGCATAGAAAATCTCGATTCACGTGAAAGCACCAATCACGAGGGATACAGCCAGACCTTAATCACAGACAATACCTTGCTCTACACATCGCACACACATCGGTCATCAGAGTAGGCATAACACAAAACCACAAGTCTGGCACCACCTCAAACAACATGAAAACCAACCACGGCAACCCTGCCACCCTCTCGCCCACCGAGGGAATGCACTCCTCGCCACAAGAACCAATCCACCGGTCAACGCCCATGCTCGGCGGACCAACCAAACACCAGCTCCACAAATTCATCAGCTCCACACCAAGGGCCATCTCACACCTGGAAAGTCGAACGCCAACAACAGCACAGGGCCAGCTCTCTGAGAACTCAAACTTCGACAAAGCCCTGGTCCCATCCAGAAAACACATCACAGAAACGGCCACCAAAAGGCTTTGCTTGCACACGGCTCTCGCCATTCCCGATGCGCAACCACCAGCATCTTCTGTCTATGAAAGACCATCCACTGGTCACTAGACATTCCTCAACGGGGAACCTCTGTCGGCCTAGCAGGCATGATCCGACTCATGACAGGCCATCCCCTGACTCACGCACAGACCAACACCACACCCAGACCTATCACCATGCCAACTCTACCCTCTCAGGGGAGTACGGCGAAATCAAATGGCAAGGTCTGGAGTCTTCGGTCTTCACCTCACTCGACTCAAACTTACAGGGGAAGCATCCCACGCTGGTCACCGGATCAGGGATAACCATTCCAATGCCAACGTCCCATCAAGGACCTCCACGCACAGGCATCGACAACCGTCCTTTCTCATCAAAACCTTCATCTCAATCGCTCCAAATGGACGCCTGCTGATCCTGATTCTCACTCTTACCACAGAGCCACGGGACACACAACCTCTTACAATTCACGGCACATTACTCCAGAACTAACAAGTGCCACCTGCTACCACAGCAAGCAGGTCGATGACGCCGCGACCAATGCACACGGGTCCCCAGACAATATACATCTTACCACGGTCAACCACTTGGTCAACCTGACCAGCCACTCACGGCCACCAATCGGGACCCATAATCTCTTAAAGATCACTTCTCCAGAACACGATATCATCTGTGATCACAACCTCCAACGCAAGAACAGGGTACTCATGCGGCAACCTTGCCAGCATATTTCCCCAACTCTCCAACCTGCCAGTGCCACGACCACAGTATCTCAAGCAACGGCACGGCAACAACACGTCTCACACAATCGGAGACAATACATATTGAGGAACCGATCCTCCACTGCTCTACATTTCCTTAGAAATCCACCCATAGCAACCAACGCTACGATCCGCGCACTCTGATCCACGCGTACAGCCACCACAACGACAACTCGGGATCCACCATCCCGACAACCCTCTGTAACTCTGCAGGCTCCGATCCTCCACACATCGGAAACCATAATACCAACCGCAATTCTAAAAAACACCGCCGAGCCGGCACTCGTCCTTACGAAATAGCGCCAACAGACCCTTACGCATCAGGGGATGGGCAATGCTTCTCACAGGCAACCACCTTGCCAAAACATGGGACGCGTCTCGCACGGAGTTCATGGCACACACGAAGAGGCCAACCAATCCGATCACACGATGCAAGACAACGAACCTTAGCCAAAACGCGATCCCCTCTAACCAAGGGAAAAACTTAATACACTTCTGACCAACAAAAGGAAAACCCCATGCTCGACCTGACCTCGAACCTTGCACACACTGGGAACAACACCTTCCAGCATCAAGAAAACCGTCACTTCCGTCAGGTCAGCTCCTCCGACAACACTCACCAAGTGTTCTGTCGGACCTCGATCACAACATCTCCCGATGCACCACCGCTGCAACTCCTCGAATTGCAACACACCAGGCCAAGAGCCGCAACACGAGCCGTACTCGGTAACCACCAACACTCATCCTCAAGTCCCGAACTCACCGCGAAGCCCTCAGATCTCAAGCCAACTCCACGGCGAACACAACCCATTCACACACAGAAGCGCAGGAGCAAGAACTTACTGGAACAACTCCGCCCAATCCTACCTCAAAATCCGCAAAGACAATCGGGACCGACTCGTCATTTCTGACGCCACAGAGCATGACAAGAACATCGGGCTCGACAAATCAGCAGCTCAACAGAAGATCCTCCGCTCACCCGAGCATAATTCTCGACCAAAGCACCCGCTCCGACACCTCAAACTACAACCTTAACACCTCAGGGGCTGGATAAACCTCTAGCTGGAGTGGCCAAACTCTATAACAACTCCCTCAGAGCACGCTCACAGCCACTTAACGATGAACAATCCTCGCCAGCCACCTGACCTCGCTGCAGATTCCTCGAATGCAGCACCGCAACGACATACGCATGCCGTTAACCTCTGCCCAACACAACACAACTGGGGCCACCACCCATCAGGAAGGAATATCTCCATCACGTCCCTCGGGCCCCACACCGGCACTCCAACGAGACAACAACCACATTCACAGCGCCAATGCCACGCACTCAAGCTCTCTCGCGAGAAACCAAGTGGAAAACATGCACAAAACCCTACGCCAGCTGCTGACTGTACTGGACCTTACGGACTCTGGTCACTGCAATATCTCAAATTCTCATGTACGTCCACAGCCAGGCTCTGATACCAACTGTAGCGACCCAAGATCCGGATACCGGGAGGAGCCCAATACCATTCGAATCCTGGCCCGCCGCCCACGAGCCAGAGGGCTCGGAAGGGCTAAAAAGGAGTGTGGAGGTACAAGGAAATATGAAACAAAGCAGGACAACTCAATAATTAACAGAAATAAACAATCTAACTACAACAGAGTCCAGTCTAACAGAAAGTACAGTCTAGGGCAGGAAATGTACCCAATGCCAAGTGAACACTCGGCCTGGAAAGTTGGCAACTAGGAACCTCAGCACAGCATCCTCGAACCCTGGAGAAGAGCCGCCGCACCTGAAAACTAGGGGTGAGCCTCCTGTCACTGGCTCAGTAGGGGTCCCGCGGAACCCCAACCGAAAACAAGGGCGGCACGGAAAGCAGTAACTACAGCAAGAACAAGAGTAACAGCGGGAATAGCAAACTGGTGGCTGATAAAAACTTGGCCCTACAGCTACTCCTACTGTACATGAAAACACGCACACCGATCTCACCGTCGGGGGACCACCAGACCACGAACCACCCTAGTCACCCTACTAGGAAAACGACCATGCTGTCGGGAACTCAACACTGTATAGGGGAAAGCCCTCGATGACGCTCAGCGGAACCCCTAGACCTCAGCATCGAAAAACACCTAGAACTCCACGCAAAATCACGTCTCACAGACGTGAAGCGGAACTCGACTCACGAGGAAACTCACGTCACGTGACGGGAGTACCACCCAACAGAAGCAAGGTCGGATGCGTCCACTGACGACTGAGTCCGCAGCCTCAGGTGTCTCCCTACAACGCCCCAGGCGGAGACTGGGACATCGTACTGTAACCAGGAACACAAAACAAGGACAACCTGAGGTTGCGCTTGCCAGCGCGTGCCCGACGCCCTCAGCCATGTGTGCACACACAAACCATGCGCCCTAGGTCTGTTGTAATATCCCGGACCCTTTGGATCCTTCTTTTCGAGTCTCGGATCTATTTTCTCAGAGAGTCTGACTCCGTTGTGTCTGAAATTATGTTTCGGGCATCTTTCGTATTCGGATCCTTGCGATTCGGATCAGTTTCGGAGAACCCGGAACGTGTTCCGTGACTTTTTCCGCGTATGTTCCGATTCCCGCGTGTGTGTTTCGACAGGACCTACGAAACCCCGTAGCGGGTGAACCGTGTCGTTCACCTAGGCGCAGGTGATACCACGTCGATCAGTGCGTTCCAACGATCGCGGCGGTAAATTTTTCTATTTTCTCGTATTTTTTGAAAAATCCAGATTTTCTATAAATCCCTAACCCTTTTTCCTTTTTCTTTCTCCTTTCTCTTTCTCCTTCCTCCTCTTTTCTTCCCGTTGGAGAACCGGCGCCCCCTCTTTCTCTCTCCTCTTTCGGCGATGACGCGGCATGCCCCTCCGACTGCAGACGGCGGTGGGCGACGGCGTGGCGACGACGGCGACGGCGAGGTGATCACGGTGGCGTGCGTGGCTCATGGGAAGCTCGAGGAAGAACGAACGGTTTTTGAGGAACGAAGGTGATCTAGGCATTTTTGGGCCTCTTTGAGGTAGGGGGATGCATTCCCTTGCTCATCCCTTCCCTTCCCATGATATCTATGCTGAGGGGAGCCGAGAGGGGTGTGATTTCATGCCGGGATAGGGAAACTCCATGTTTGAGCGGTGAGCCAGATTTCATCAATTTAATGCGTTTCTATCAAGATTTTTGGGGTTTCTAGGATGCTTGGAGTTAAGGGAATGATTTCCCTTTTTTTTTCCCATCATCGGGGGGTGCATGGGCATGGTTTTTGGATTTTCAGAGCTTACTCCGCGAACCGGGCTCTGCCCGTTATCGCGTCGTGGTTCAGGGGCGCGATCTTGAGATCGTGCTGTTCTTGGACGCCGCGTTCATCGAAGAAGATGAACAGTGGCCGTCGACCTGTCGATAGGGAACGCGCCTGCCCGACTAGGCGCGACTTGTGAACGCGCTAGGGTCCCCCAGCGAGTTCTTTGTCTGTCGCGCTAGGGATCCACAGTGCGTTAATGATTAAAGCGCTATGTATCCTGAGCGCGTTCTCCCTTGATCGCGCTAGGCAGAGGGAGCACGTTCATGAATGCGCTCCTGGCCTATAGCGCGTTAAGGTTCCTGGCAGATCCGGTGGTTTTTACACGCGTGGCAGCCTCCAGGATGGACCGCCACCCGTGTTCTGCTGTACTGGAGTTATGTTCTGCCGATCCTACCCCTAGGGGCGTGAGTTCCTATCCCAGTGCTGACCGGTGGTCCGACTGATGCTAGGCATCATGTGGGGGACGTACGTGGGTGCCGGGGGAGCCCCAGGGAGTGAGATGGATCCGACCGAGGTCACCGTGAGTCGATGTCGGTACGGGGAGTTATCCTTGTACTTTATCCGGTTTCGACGCTGCTTTCCGTTGACTAGAGAGTCTACTCTTTCAGTGACCCTCCACTAGTCGTAGCCTTCCGACACGCGAGTGGTCCCACCAAGGAGTGGTGGCGAGGCTACCCTGAGAGACGGTTTTTGGACTGGTTTCCATCAAGCCCCACATTTGACGCCAGAGTCCGGCTGAGGGGAAAACCAGTCAGAGGGCCAGACCTAGGACGTATGGTCTGTGTGTGCACACGTGGTTGGGGGCGGTTGGACCCGCGCTGACGAGCGCGACCCCAGCTAGTCACTTGTTCTGTGGTTACTTGTACTGTGTCCTCGTTCCACCAGGGGTCGAGGGGGACACCTGAGGCGCGGTTTAAGCCGTCAGTGGACGCATCCGGCCTTGCTTCTAGTTGGTTGGTACTCCTGTCTTTGTCTGGTAGCGACTCTTGGGTTTTTCTCAATTTCTGACGAGTTGTCTCGATTTTTGTGCCCTATGTTCGGTTCTAGTTCTAGTTGTAGCTCGCAGTTACTTTCCGCGTAGTTTCTCGATTTGCGAGATGGGGACCGGATGATCCCTACTGAGTCTTATGTTTGGAGGCTCATTCCCTGCGTGTTTTCCGTGTTTCAGGTGAGACGCGGCTTCAGGGGAGCGCTTCTGAGGCTCCACGTGGTTCGGGTGCCCAGGGTTAGTTACCGGTTCCGGGGTATGCCCCGTGTAGTTGTACTTTTCTTTGGACTGTACTAGTTGTGGACTATTATCTTTTTAGACTGCTATTATTATTGTGGACCATGTAATTTAATTAATGCAATTTATTTATTTTCTATTTATTCATATAAACCGTGTAGTTCTGTAATTATTTTAGATTCTTGTGTATCTCCACACCATCCTTTCAACCCTTCCGAGTCTTCGGGCTCGAGGGTTGCGATTCGAGATTCGGGTTATCGGGCCTTCCTGGTGTTCGGATCTCGGGTCGTTACATCTGTCCTCTAGCTGGTTCTTCCCCCAAAACCCAGACTCAAGCTGCGCGTGGGGGCCCTACAGTAACCAGCCTAAAAATCATCTGTCTCGGGTAAGCCGCTCCACCACTCCCTGGTGGGTCAGCACACGCGTGCCGTAAGAAGGCTACGACCCGTGGGAGGTCACTAAACGTGAACACGGAAAACCACTCATGCACCCATCGTGAGTAACACGGAGTAACAGGTGACTCGAAGCCACCAAACACTGGACGGCCCACTAGACCTAATTGCCACAACGGTCCTTGAGTCACAAGACTCGGGGTCAAGACCGTCGCACGTAACGGCACAACACCGTTAATCTGGCCTAATCCCTAGGTCTAAAACCACGGTGACACGATTCCCAAGGAAAATTCACAAGCCGTCGAGACCATTCCCCCAACAAGGGAAAACGGGAAACCTCCAATCCCAAGCTGGTTGACTGGACTCACCGTTCAAAGCCATTCACACACGACCCATACGGAAACTCGAAACACTCGCACGGGGTCACCCGGACCCTCTAAACACATGGGCACGCTAATCGAGACAACGCGGCACGTCCGGACACCCCCAGAAACACGAACACAGGTCGCACGGTGTCTGGGACATTCACGAGGCCGAAGGTCAACCACTGGGTCACCACCGGATCGACCGGAGACCAACACAATGCGAAACAAACACGGTGAACACGAAAAATCGCCTAGCGATCTACCCCTGGACCGTTAGGGGGCCTAGCGGTCTACCCCTGGACCGCTAAGGCCAGCCTAGCGGTCTACCCCTGGACCGCTAAGCTCCAGGAACTCACAAACCCCTAGCGGTCACTTCTCGGACCGCTAGGCAGAGTGGGGGTCTTTTGCCTGACCGCTAGGTGATGCCTACCGGTCAGTCGCAAGACCGCTACCCCAATCGCCTAGCGGTCAGTCGCAAGACCGCTACCCCACCGACCTCTAATCAACCAAATCACGGTCAAACGGTCACCCCTCGGACCGCGAGGCCGAGCCTAGCGGTCCATCCCACAAATGCAAGGCAGAGCCTAGCGGTCCATCGCACGACCGCAAGGCTCGAACAGACATACGGGAGACCCTAGCGGTCCCCTACAAGATCGCCTGGCGCCCTAGCGGTCACTGGAAGGACCGCTAGGCAGTCCCGAACCCGAAAATGGTGAATCACACAGAAAACTCCATTCTACGCCCCTTTCACGCCCACGTGAAGGGGAAAACAAGGGGAAACTAGTCCCCTACCTCTCTAGCACCGAGAGGACCCATTTAAACCCCAAAAATACGATTAAAACACTAGATCGGGCTCATACCCCAAAAGATGCTCTTTTCCCAAAAATGCTCAAATAAGCCCGCTCGACTCACCACGGCCTACTAAAACCACGGGAATGGAAGTACAAGGGTTAAAGATCCGTCCCCCTGCCTCCACCGAAGATTCCGCGCACCGTGGACGCCGATCCATGGAGAAAACGCCGCTAAACCCTCCCCGGCTCGCGATCCCACGAACCGCCTCCACCATCGCGATCCTCGTCCCGTGCCCGTCGCTCCACGCCCCACGAGCCACGCCGCCCTACCCTCGTCTGCCTCCGTCGGCCGCCCGGAGAAGAGAAGGGGAGAGGAGAGAGCGTGAGAGAAGAGAGAGGGTGAGGGAGAGAAAATGAGAGATGGGGAGAGAGAGAAAAAGGAGGTTAATATATATAGAAAAACTCAAAAATTCTAGAAATTCAGAAAAATACGAAAAATTGCCTCCACGATCCTCGGGAAAAGCACATCGCGTTGGCCACGTCCCAGAGTCGGAGAACGTCATGGTTCACCCTGCACAGTGTTCCGAAGGATGATCAGGAAAAAATACGTGTAAAGCACAAAACACATTCCGGGACCCACAAAAATATCTAAAAAATATCCAAAAAAAATTAGGGCATTACAGATATCCATACCTCTGTGCCTAGGCAGGTCGAAATCCCACCCAGGACGTCAGGGGGCAGCACCCAGGCATTTGAAGCCTCACCGCAGGTGGCCGTGTCTCAGCCATCACCTAGCTACCTCGGAGGCACTCCTCTCCAGCAATAGCAACATGCGGCTACACCACAGCCACCGACTCTTCTGTACCAGGGATCCATAGCCACACTACAAGCAACAGTGTTGACAACACCACTTATGCAACTGGCTCACTTCTACCCGAATCCAGTCGACCCGGCAGTGATGAACAAGCTGATGGTCGAGCAAATGATCAAAATGAAATTTGCAGAGAGAAGTGATGGCGATTACGCCACATTTGATGTGTAAAGGGTGCCTTATGTGGGTAAAAGGCAACCCCCTGGCATCAATAAGCTCCCGAAATTTGAAAAGTTTAATGGGCAAGGTTCTCCGAGAGAGCACATTGCCTACTACATCAATGTGATGGGCGATTTGGCTGCTAATGAATCGTACATACTGAAATTCTTCGGGTCTACATTAACATGGCTCGCCTTTGAGTGATACTCAAGCCTCCAGGCCGGGTCTATTGCTGATTGGCCCGATATGTAAAGAAAGTTCAAGGAAAGATTCCACATCGCCGAAAGGGAGGTGACCATGGCAGAATTGTATTCAACCAGAAAAAAAATGACAAGTATGCCCTGGAATACACTGAAAGATTGAGGAATATGAGTATGAGATGCAGAAGTCCCCCGCACCAGGAGGATGCAATCCAGCTATGTAAGTAAAATCTGAGAAAGGAAGTGCTGGAGAGAATGATAGGCACTGAAGTCAGGTCGTTTGACCGACTTAAAAATGTTGTGACAGAAATTGAGACAGTTCTTTCAAGGTATTCTTTTGTTCCTGCCAGCTCAGGCCCAAAGGCCAGGCCGATTGACAAGCTGCCAGCCCCTAAAGAAGTGCACACCATAGACTTCAAAGCCTTCGAGTAGCATAAGGAAAAAGATAAAGGTATAGCTAATCATCCCCCGACCAAGCCCGCCGAGCGGCAAGAAGGTCCTTCCCTGCGGGAGAAGATGAAGAAGTTGTATTCATTCCCTCGAGACAAGACTCGGGTCTTATTCGAATGGGCTACAAAGTATATCAAGATCATTCTCCCTGAGCCAAAAAGGCCCAGCGACCTCAAAAGGAAGGATGACCCTTGTTTCTACCCATATCACCAAATGCTCGGGCATGCCATTGAGGAATGCTATGTATTCAAAGACATTATTGAGTCTTTAATTAAGAAAGGGGAGCTACAGATGGGGGAGTACAAAGTTAATCTCCCGCGTCCGCATGAGATGCCCAATCTCGGGGCAACAATCAACATGATATCTCTAATCAACAACTACCCAAGGAGGTGGTGGAGGCCTATACCCAGCACACCTATGAGGTCTACGTCCTCACGCCGGCAAAAGATGAAGGAAATTGGCAGACGATGCCAGCAAAGTCAAGAAGAAGGTCAGTACCTCGGTATGGCTCGGGAATTCAGATAAGAGGCGTCACACCTCGGTCGGCTCCGCCCGCCGTAACCCCGATTTGGCATGAGACAGCTCCCCAAATGGTCATTAGAAGGCCCACCAATAACAAGAAGAAGCAAACCCCGATGCGGGTGCATAAAGAAGCCAATCCAGCAGTTGAGCGGCTTCAAGAGATTATAGATGAGCTAGATAAATATGAACAGCCCAAGATCAAGCATGTCTAGTTAAAGGAGTATGTTCCTTGGGAACATCTTGAATCTTTGAAATTGACAGAAGAGGTTGGAGCTGAAGCAGAGGAGTCAGGCATATGGAATGAATCCCGACAAAAGCCATTACCAACAGTGAAAGGAAAGAAAAAGAAGAAAAGATCTAAGAATAAGATAAAGGGGGTTACTATCTCCTACAATACCTTGTCGGCCCTATTTGACACAGCTCGAATTTCTGAGGAGGACGATGAAGAAATATGCCTCCCACCAGCAGAGGCAAATCAAGCCGAAGCATTGACCTCCCAGCATGCAACCAGATCTGGAAGAAAGTGGGGGTGTCTTCCCCAGGCTAACTGTAATATTATGTTTAGAGGCAAACAACCATATCAGGTCCCCGAGCCTGAAGTCAAAGGCGCTAAAATCCCACCTTCGCCAGGCCTCTACCCCGAAGATGTAGGCGGTCAAGGGGTGCCCTCGTTCGATGGATTCTTGTTGTCTCGAAAGGGCAAGCAGCCATGCCAGCAAGAAGAGCTGAAAACCAAAAGCACTCCAACTGCACCTCCAGCTGCCCCACCCCTAGCAAATGAAGATCTTGCTGGCATCCCAAGCCTTATCGATTTTTTGCAAGAGAAGGAGCTAGTTGAACAGGTGCAGCGGGTTTAGGCGACACCCGAAGAAGAAACTCAACCTCCCGGCGAGGCGGCCCCTCAGGCACCAAATGATGGCAGACGTGCCAGAGCGGAAGAGCTGAGGTTGGTCAATGTTAGGACCACCACTAGAATAATGAAGCAACTAAAGAGAATCCCCATGAGATTCACTGTCTGGGAGATTCTCTCCTTGGACGAAGAGACCAGACATGCTGTCATTGCAGCTCTGCAAACCCCAGCACACTTTGAAAGTTGTTTTGGTGAAATGGAATCTGGGGTAGCGGTGACTTTTATAGAGGAAAACATGTTGCTGCCCTCCGTTAGCCATAATAGACCACTCTATATGAGAGGGCAGTTAAATGGCCAATCAATAAATAGGATTCTGATTGACCCTAGGGCAGTGGTGAACATACTCCCTTACAGGGTCTATCAGGAATATTATTTTGATGTGCACCTGATAGAAGTCAGGGATATGAGGATTGCGGGATTCAACCAAAAGTTTTAGGTTCCTATGGGCGTGGTAGAGCTTAATCTCTCGCTTGGTGACTTCACCACCAGAGTGAAGTTCCACGTAATAAATGCCAACACCTCCTATAAGGTGCTGCCGGGACGACCATGGCTGCACCAGAATTAGGTGGTGCCCTCTACTCTCCACTAGTGCATAAAGTGCTTTGGCCGCCCAGCTCCCATCAGCCCAGGGGTGGTCGTGTTCCGAGATCTGGTCCCCGGGGTGTCCGTGGGAGTTGGGGCTTTACGCGATGTGTATCCGCGTGATTCCGGAGGTTCTGCCAAGTCTGGATGGATGGTGTGGGCCATCCACGTGTGGGCAGTCAGTCCTGTGTTGGGCTCTCCATGTCGACTGTCCCTGCGAGAGTTCCGTGACCGCGGAGGGTATTTCCGTGTGAGGGCTGTGATCGCGGCTAGGTATCATCGTAGGAGTTGGGGGCCAAGGTTTTTGAGTTATCGTTCTGTGCCATAGATAGTTACCCGTACCCGGCAGTGTTGTTCCGAGGTCCCCTGTGGTTCAGGCGCGTGCTTACGCGTGTCCTCGGGTTTCCTGCGAGAGCGTAGAGGTTAGAGCTCTACTATTTTCACTGCCTGGAGGGCTTGTCGTGACTGGACCGAGCGAGCGCGCCTTGTATGTACAATGCTCCTGTAGAGGTGAGATCGTCTGAGCGTATGTACCTTGGTTAGGACAAGAGTACGTTGCTGTTGGGTGTAGTGGCGCGTACCCCGTGTCAGGTAGTTGGACACGGCCGTGCCATTGGGTGCAGAGGTGCGGATCCTAGCCAATCCGAGGGTGTGGTGTGTGTGAGTGTCTCTTCTTCTCCTCCCAAGACCTGGGTGTGAGTAGTGTGCGCGCATATGAGGCCTTAGCGCAGTATAAGACGTTAGTGGTCGCATATGGCCATGTTGTGTTTACGTGAGTGGCGGACCCTATGCCGGGAAGGTTGAGGTACCGACAACGTTGTCGTGGGTCTTCCGGCAGATGGGCTGGTGTTGCCCTGAGTGTTGGGCATGGCTCTTTCGCTGGTTCTAGCTCAGGACCGAGGGGTTCTAGTGTTTGGAGGTTATCCTATGGGTGTTGGTTCAGCGTGTGGCCTTGTCAGTGGTCCCGTCTGCGAGGAGTGACTGTCCTGCCTTCTGGTTTCGATCATCGTTGTTGTGTTATACCGGTATTATTTTATTATTGATGTTGTTCTTGTTCTTTATTTTTTGCGCCTACGCTGTTCCTGTTTACTACTTTAGTTGTGGTGGGGATCTGTGCGACCCCTACTGAGCCAATGAGATGAGGCTCACCCCCTACTTTTTAGGTGTGGCGTTTCTCCTCGGAGTGGAGCGTTCCAGTCAGAGGTCCGTTAGTTGCCAGCTCGCTAGGTTGCCGAGGTATGCCCCGAGGCAATGTACGTTCCTTTTCTTTGACTGTACTTGTGGACTAGACTCTATAGTTGCTTAATTGTTATAAAATATAATTTTATTTCTATCAGAATTGTATATTAATTCTGTAGATTTATTTTCCTACTATTGTTTAGAATTTCAATGCATAACCACAGCACTCTAAATAATCCTTCCGAGCCCTTCGGCTCGTGGGTGGCGGGCCATAATTCGAATGGTATCGGGTACGTTTTGGTATCTGGATCTTGGGTCGTGACAGAAGGGGAGTTCATCGAAGGTGGCAGGGGGGTGGAAGGGCGGACCACTAGGGAGGAGGCAAAGCAGTAGGGGGGGTTTCACCATAGGTGGGAGGGGGTGGAGCAGTAGGAAGAAGGTGGGCTTCCCCAGAGGTGCGAAGGGTGGCGGGGAGCAATAACAAGGAGGGTTTAGTGGAGGTGGAATGGGGGGTGGCAGGGCAGAGGAACGTGGAGATGGGGGGGCTTCGCCAGAGGTGGGAGGGTGGTGGCGGGTAGAGCAATAGGGAGAGGGGGGGGGCTTCGCAGGAGGTGGCAGGGGGTAGGGGTGCAAAGAAGTAGGGAGAAGGTGGGGGGGTTCGCCGGAGGTGGCAGGCGGGTAGAAGGGGGCGGACCAGCAAAGAGAAGGTGGGGGCCTTCGTCGGATGTGGCAGAGAGGTGGAAGGGTGGACCAGCAGGGGGCGACGAAGCAATAGGGAGAGGGGGGGCTTCGTCGGAGGTGACATGGGTTGGATTAAGGGTGGAGCAGTAAGGGGGGGCTTCACTGGAGGTTTTTTTTTTTTTGGTATTTCACGTACCTTAACTACAGTAGATGGCATATTCCTCAAAATATTCACCTTTCGTTGACGATTGGGAACTATGGGGTTTTAATCGCAACATTTCAAATTATTTAGAGGATATTCTTGGTAATAAGTTTAAATGAGAGATTTATTTAGCATAACTACTATTTGTAGGGATGTTTATGTGTCACGCCCCAAGCCCTTATTACAGCGGAAGACTAGCTCAGGGAAAACGTGAATAGCCGGCATGGTAAGCCTCTTGCAAGTAAGAATGATCAGAGCGCGAGACAATCACATACATAAATGTAATTGCACAATATTTACTCAAACTTCAACTTTTATTTCATTATCAATCAAATATTCAAATACAATCACTAATTCAACTTTCTTCATCATACTAGACTCAAGAAATAAGAAAATTATATAGACTCAATCTAAACAATGTAGACTTCCTAAGTCTTCACTCGTTCTTCATTCACTCTCGGACCCGCTATTTGAATATTTCGAATCCGACTCACTTCCATTTCCTGAAAAGATTGGAAATAGGTATTGAGCACACTTGCCCAGTAGGTATCTTCGCATCAACATGAAGGCACTATTTAAGTAATTAACATTTTAACTCTAGAGAAAATAAGGTAAAATCATGCAAATGCGATAAGTCACAAGTAACCAAAGTAACAAGATGATCATATAAGATAGAATGAACGAGTATGAATTAGAAAGAATGTAACAAGAATGTAGCATGGTCTTTCATGAACAAGAATGTACTAGCAAGTTCACATACTTATCACCCAAACAACTTTTGCTTATGAGCAAGTATTTGGTGAATTTCCGTGGAATATCATATAACAAGCAAGAAAGTCATGTATCGTGTACGTGTATCCTGGATTTCACTTATTTATAGAGAAAGTACTCCCAGCGTAATGCGACGCTAGTAGCATCATACCCCATGGTTTATAATAGTATATTTTCGACAATCAGCCTAGGGGACTAGCATAGAGCCCTTGAACACAATCAGTGCTCGATCGCATCTTCAAGTATAAATCAAGCTATTTCCACGTTTCAAGCAATAAAGTACGGCCAAATAAAGTAGCAAGTTCAATAAATTCATGACAATAGTAATCAATGAATGAATGTTTCAATTAATAAACATAAGAGATCAAGAATGACTTAAGACAATGTTATGCTCATGAAAATAATTCGGCAGCATAACGTTACATTCGTTATCTTTCATAATTTAAATTAAGTTTCTTTGGATAATATAATAAGTCCTAGACCATCAATAATCCATCTAGGAACTTTAGAATATCAACCCTTGGGTCAAACCTCGGGTTAATGTACGCAGGAACTGTGACGGTCTACTACTGGGCCGTTACATGAACTTAACGGTCGAGAATTGGACCGTTAAAATAGTTGAATCCAGAAGAAAATAGATATGGACTCAAACAATGTGACGGTCGTACACCGGTCTGTTAGGTAAGCCTGACGGTCTAGTGTAGGTCCGTTACAAGACTTAAAACTTCGGTTTTATGCTTTTCTAGACAAATGGGCTTTAATGGTACAACCAACTCAGCGTCCTAGTGGGAATCCCAGGTGGAGAATTACGGAGGCCTTGAAACAAGATTTCCTAGTCCATTGGAAGGAATATCCAATAGAGAGGTCCTCATGTTCAAGAATATGTTCCTATAGTGCAAAAGTGTGAACTAATGGACATATACCGGGATATATGCCATGTACTTAAAGAATTGACTCTATAGATGAGATAGAATGTGTAATGATGTGAAACTATGATAAACTCCGTCAATACAACATTGAAATTCATAATTTAAATACAAACTATAGAGTTTTGGTAAATGAAATTAACATATGTTTAAAATAACTCAAGATGCTTTAGACATGAAATTTCTATCATGAATCAATAAATAAACTTAAAGTCACTCAAACATGTCAAAACTTAGATATCTAGGCTTATTTATAAGCTAATTTGACTGTTCTCAATTCTGTCTCGAATAGACAGAACACAGCACTCTGGCGGTCTAAGACAGGCGCGTCATATGGCTGTGACGGTTTATTGTGGGGCCGTTAGAAGACTGTGACGCACAGATTTTGATCCGTCAGATATTGTAGAGAAACTGAAGTATATTAGGCGGTGTAACGGCTTATCGTAAGGCCGTTAGAGCGATATGACGGTCTAACAATGATCCGTCAGAGCACTGCTGACAGTAAAACAAAGGAACTATTGTTTAAAACCTCTCATGCAAGAAGAATCAAAATAAATAACTACTCTAGTCATGACAAAACAAAGAATAGGCCATCTAGATGCATAGGTTGTAGTGAATTAATAAGATAATATCTTTTATTTTGATTTAGGCTAAGGATTGTGCATGAATGCATAGGACTATTAAAACATGAAATGGATAAGTCATGATACATGAAATCCAATAAAACTAGAGGGATTTTATCCCAAACATGCTATTTTTGCCATTCATGAGATAGCCTACCTCTTAACTGGGCTTTAAACTTCTAATTTGAGTCTTCAAGGGTCGCCCTAGTTCTTCTCTTCCTGTGATTTTTCAGCAACTTCACATTTCCCTATCTCTTCAATCTCATGACCTAAAGATGCGAAATTTGGAGGGTAAGAAGATGATACTATTGGTAACAAAAAGTTCTAAAGAACCTAACTCTAATTACCTCGTTTGGGCGTCCTGATTCCTTGATCTTCAGTGGTCCTTTGCTCTGAATCCTAGGCTACTATGACAGAATCAACAACTTTAGAAGCCTTTATCTCCTTGGTTACTTGATCTCCTAACATGAAATTTTGAGGGTAGTTAGTCTAAAGTATTAGAAACAAAATACTTTAAAGAACTTACCCAAGATTCTATCTCCTTACCTTGATTCTTCATGAGCCAAAAGTAAGGGTCGCTCAGTTCAGAACTAGGTCCTATTTATAGAGTTTTGGCTAGGGTTCAAGGATTTGAACGATTTCAGAGTCCTTAATTGGCTCAAACATAATCTCTAAGAGTCCTTAGAAATGTTATAAGTTCTCCCAAGTTGGTCTCTAGCCAAGAGAATCTCAAAGTTCTAATCTTTTTGCAACTTCTTCTTCTCACGGAATCAGCATGTTGTAACGGATTAGGTCTGGTCCGTTACATGGCTGTAACGGTCGCTCGATAGACCGTTACATCAACTGGGCGTGGACATTCATCTTAATTTAAACTCTTTGGTTAATTATCCACTAAATTATCTATAAAAATGGTATTTATCCTCAAAATTCGTGAATAAGCTAAATAACCTTCTAGAATATGGGCCAAATTTAATGGGCTTGGTCCTTGAACCTATTGGGCTTTATTTATTAAGGCTGGATTAATTGTTTACCATATTTGGGCTTTAATAATGATTTATTTAACACAATATTCATTAATTAATTTATTGAGACCCTTAATAATTCCAGAAAATTCTTAACTATATCAAAAATATTTTATAAAAATTCTGGGGCACTACACCCTCCCCCACTTAAGAAAATTTGATCCCCAAATTTATAATATGAGTTTTTACGGAGAGTGTATGTACTTTAACGTATTAAAAATTAACGTAAGACGAATGGATTAAGAGGGTACCTTTAATCATTTCACCTTCCTTGTCTAGGATGGCATTTAATCGACCTCGTTTCCCACGTCCGTTGTTATCCCTTGAAGATTGTTCATTTATGAGAGGACATACGGGCAAGCGATGTTCCCGGCTTCCAAATTTGAGGCAAGCGCCGAGACGCTTCCAACATTCTTTTGCCGAGTGTCTAAATTTTTTACAAAATGAGCAAGCCGTGGAGACTTGCATTCTTTATTCTTCTTTAACTTTCTTATTTTTTTCCGTTTCCATTTCCGTTTCTTTTTCCGTTACCGTTCCCATTACGGGACCTCTTAACGTGACAGTTTTCATCCTCATCCACTTCTTTCTCTTCTTACCTATCATGTTTTCGGCTTGACCTTTCTCCTCGGAGCCTTTCCACCTTCTCCATGGTTCTTTCACATAGATGCGCTCTTTGAACCATCTCGGTATAGGTGCGGATATTCTGCGTTCCAAGTTGTTGGATAAATCTGGGTCTTAAACCATCCATAAATCGGTTGGCTTTCAATAAATCTGTGCTTATCAAGTGAGGAGCATACGGTGCTAGTCGAGAGAATTGTAATTCATATTTTGCCACGGACATCGTGCCCTATTTTAAAGAGGCAAATTCCATAACCTTCCTCTCCTTTACATGCTCGGAGAAGTACTTGGCTCGAAAAAGTGTAAGAAAACGCTCTCATGTATGAGGTGCATCTGCATGTGGTGCCGGAATAGATTTCCACCATGTACAAGCATCCTTATTGAGTTGGAATGTGGCAAGGTGAACTTTCTCCTGGTCGGTGCATTGCATGATATCGAATATTCGATTCATCTCGTCGATCCAATTTTTCGCTTCATCTGGGTTAGAAGATCCAGAGAATCGTGGGGGATTTAAACTTTGAAAATTACCGTGTAGGTTACCCGCACCAGCCCTTCCACCAGCTTGGGCCACTGTCTGTAGGGCTTGAGTAAGTCCCGCAACAGTTTGCTGCATCTCGTCCCTGTTCACACGATGAACCATTGAGAATCAAGGTACCTGAGAACATAGACATTTTAGTTATTTAGAGTCGAGAAGATTTACCCTAAGATAAATTCTATATAACTATCTTATCCCGGGCTCTACCCAATCCTCGCATGGGTAAGAAAATTCTTTCTTAGTTCAAAGGTAGGGGTCCTTAAACCTTGGACTTATCCTAGGACATTACTCTTTTCCCCTAAGTCCTAAGACTTAGGCTCTGATACCAACTTACCTGTCACGTCTCGAGCCTTTATTACAGCGGAAGAATAGTTCGGGGAAAACGTGAACAGTCGGCATGGTAAGCCTCTTGCAAGTAAGAATGATCAGAGCACGAGACAATCACATACATAAATGTAATTTCACAATATTTACTCAAACTTCAACTTTTATTTCATTATCGATCAAATATTCAAATACAATTGTTGTGCCCTTGTGGTCATTTGAGTCATCTTATGGTCACTTGGGTCATTCGACATCATCTTGTGGTCATTTGAGTAATTTGATATTCTTTGTTTTGATAATGGCTAAACACTATAAGTCATTGATGTTTTACTGCTCTTATATGACTAAACTACTTGATGTTCTTTCATGACAGATATGCCAAGGAATGGAGTGGAGATGGCAAAAGTGAAAGCTCAATGATTGCGCCCTCGCCCGCAGATCGACCTGCGCGGTCAGGTCGCCCGGAACAAAATTTAGAAATGCTCAAATGGTTTAGACGTTTCAAATGCATAAACCAAGTGAATCCAATCCCAAAATGCATGGATTTGATAAGGACATGAAGCCCTTGACTTATGGACATGTTTCTTTGGGCTAACACTTCATTTTTACAAGTATAGGTCTTTCCGGTTGACCAACACACCTAGGCCGGTCGACCAGATTTTCCAGGGACGAAGAACTTCAGAATTTACTGGTTTCGGTCGACCAGTGGGTAGTGACCGGTCGACCAATTCTTCCATAAATGAAAAACTCCAGTTTTTACAGGTTTCGGTGGACCGCCACTATAGGGCCGGTCGACCGATTTTCCCAGAGCCAAAAAAAGGTTCTGGATGCAGTAGGTTCTGGTCGACCGCCCCATGACTTCCGGTCGACCGCCAGTCCCGAGGCCCCCTTTTGTTGACTTTTGTTTCAAGCTCGAGGAGAGGTCTTTCCACCCATTTGTTTAATCCCAATGACCCCAATTTCACCATGATTTGTGGATCTGGTCTGGGACTTGTCTATGGACCATTCAAGGGCTATAAAACATATCATTTGGAGCCATAAACCCTAAGGAACTAAGAAGGCTTACAAGGGAGATCAAGGGAGGCTACAAGGGTGTGTTCAAGGGAGAGGAGTCCGAGTACTGTAGCAGTGAACATTACTCCGGGAAGAGTTCTTCATCAAATCCTCAAGTGATTCAAGCTACTTCAAGAGGAGATCAAGCCCAAGCCAAGAGAAGATAAAGCTGCATCCTTCATCTTCTTCATCATCTCAAGGTGATCCAAAGAAGCTCATTCTCAAAGGAGATCAAATCTGCATCCTTCAACTTCTTCGTCAACTCAAAGCGATCCAAGCAAGATCTCTTCACAAGGAAGAAGATACCATTGAAGCATCCGACTCAAGCTCCAGCAATCTCAGACAAGAGTTTTCTTCTTGAGCATATTCTATATCTTGTTTGATGTTTGAGTGTTTTCATATTTGTTCTTTTTTCATTTCATACAAACAATTGAAACTGAAGATCGTCCCTACCTGTGGTTAGTAGGAAGGCAATCGAAAGTTGTCCGATCTGCGGTGTTGACGTCCCAACCGGTGGTTAGTAGGAAGGCAGTCGGTGGTTCTCCGATTTGCAGTTTGATGTGCTGCACTAGTGAAGCCTCACCGGATTTGGTGAGGGGTGGACGTAGGACTGGGAATTCAGTCCGAACCACCTTAAAATTCTTTGTGTTGTGGTTTGATTGTGCGATTGATTTATTTTAGATGCATGCTTAGGTTCAATCTCCATATTGTGAAATCATATTTCTAAGCAAATCATTTTATACGTCGCTAAGCTAGTTGTATTCCGCTGCAATTATTTTTAACTAGCGATATAGAGGGTTGCATTCCGAAAAGAGGGGCAGATCTATTCACCTCTCCCCTCTAGATCCGATGTCCACTACTCAACAACAATCACTAATTCAACTTTCTTCATCAAACTAGACTCAAGAAATAAGAAAATTATATAGACTCAATCTAAACAATGTAGACTTCCTAAGTCTTCACTCGTTCTTCATTCACTCTCGGACCCGCTATTTGAATATTCCGAATCCGACTTACTTCCATTTCCTGAAAAGATTGGAAATAGGTAATGAGCACACTTGCCGAGTAGGTATCTTCGCATCAACATGAAGGCACTATTTAAGTAATTAACATTTTAACTCTAGAGAAAATAAGGTAAAATCATGCAAATGCGATAAATCACAAGTAACCAAAGTAACAAGATGATCATGTAAGATAGAATGAACGAGTATGAATTAGCAAGAATGTAACAAGAATGTAGCATGGTCTTTCATGTACAAGAATGTACTAGCAAGTTCACATACTTATCACCCAACATCTTTTGCTTATGAGCAAGTATTTGGTGAATTTATGTGGAATATCATATAACAAGCAAGAAAGTCATGTATCATGTACGTGTATCGTGGATTTCACTTATTTATAGAGAAAGTACTCCCAGCGCAATGCGACGCTAGTAGCATCATACCCCATGGTTTATAATAGTATGTTTTCAACAATCAGCCGAGGGAACTAGCATAGAGCCCTTGAACACAATCAGTGCTCGATCGCATCTTCAAGTATAAATCAAGCTATTTCTACGTTTCAAGCAATAAAGTACAGCCAAATAAAGTAGCAAGTTCAATAAATTCATGACAATAGTAATCAATGAATGAATGTTTCAATTAATGAACATAAGAGATCAAGAATGACTTAAGACAATGTTATGCTCATGAAAATAATTCGGTAGCATAACTGTAATGCCCCATTTTTTTCGGGTCTTTTAGTGGGTCTCGGAGTGTATTTTATGCTTTACACGTGTTTTTCCCTGATGTGCCTTCGAAACTCTGTGCAGGGCGAACCGTGGCGTTCTTCGACTCCGGGACAGTACCACTGCGTTGTGTTCCTTCCGAGGATCGCGGAGGTAAATTTTCATAATTTTTTGAATTTGTACAATTTTCGGGTTTTTATATATATATTAACCCTTTTCTCTCTCCCCCTCTCATTCTCTCTTTCTCACTCTCTCTCATCTCTTTCTCTCCCCCTCTCCCCGGGCGGCCGACGGTGGCGGAGGAGGGCGAGGCGGCGATGGCGGGAGGCGAGGAACGGGGAACGGGTCGAGGATCGAGGGCCGGTGGCGCGTGGAAGCTCGGTCGCGTGTTCGTGAAGCGGCGAGGGTTTCACAGCGTTTTCTTTGTGGATCGGCGAGCTCGGGGTGCGAAATCTTCGGTGGAGGTAGGGAGATGGACCCCCAGCTCGTGCTCTTCCTTTCTCGCGAGTTTCGTAGGCCGTGGTGAGCCGAGCGGGCTAATCGGGGCGATTTGGGGAAAATCCATGTTTTGGGGGAGTGAGCCGGATCTCTTGTTTTACGGCATTTTTGGCCGATCCAGGGGTTTAGATGCTTGCCTAGGGGCTTGGGGATGGATTCCCCTTTGTTTCCACATCACTCGGGGGTGATCGGGGCATGGATCAGATTTTTGGGCTGTTTCTCGTCGTTTCACGCTCGGACGAGTGTGACGGTCCTTCCAGTGACCGTCACAGCCTGTGACGCCCCAGGGTGGGTGCGTCACAGGGCTCGTTTAGTCTTTGGGTGGTCTATGTGTGTGACGGTCCCACGATAGACCGCCACGGTGCTGTGACGCGCCTGGGTTGGACCGTCAGGGATGATCTGACTGTTGGCTTTCGTTCGTTGGTTTTGACCATTCGGGGTCAAGGCCTGTAACGCACCAAGGCTGGCGCGTCACAGCCTTGTAACGCCCCTGCGTGGGTGCGTCAGAGTAGACGCGTTCCCACCTTGTAACGCACCAGAGTTGGTCCGTTACAGCCTGTGACGCACCGAGCAGGACGCGTCACAGTTGGTTCCATCTTGTCTTGTGACGCATCAGGGCTGGTGCGTCACAGACTGTGACGCACCAGGGCTGACGCGTCAGAGACTGTGACGCACCAGGGTAGGCGCGTCACACCCAACATTACACTGAGCATCTGACGGCCCTTTGTGGGTGCATCAGAATGGTTGTGATGGTCGAGGCTTGGACCGTTATAGACTGTGACGGCCCAAGGTTAGACCATCAGGCTCTGTGTGGTGCCAAGATGAGTTTTCGTGTTCTCCGCATCGTTTCGTGTTGTGTCGGTCCCTAGTCGACCCGGTCGTGACCCAGTGGTCGACTTGCGGTCTTGTGAGTGCCCTAGACACCCGTGGGATTCTGTGTCCGTGTTTTGAGGGTGTCGGGAGGACCGTGCTACCTCGTTTAGCGTGCCCATTGGTTTGAGAGTCCGGGTGACTTATCGCGTGTCGGGCTTTTGTGTTACGCTAGACCGAGTCACCGTGTGTCGGTGTGTGTGCGGTGGGGTCTCCCCCGCATGCCGTGAGTTTTACTGGAAGCTGATTCCCGAGTGGGCCATGTGTTTGGCCTTGGACTGTGAGTCCAGTTATCGGCGTGGCAGCTTGTGCGTTGCCCCGGGAATCATGCTTCTGTGCTTTCCGCGTGGGCCATGCAGGGGGCCTTGGACTGTGAGTCTGGTTGCCAGCTTGGGGCTAGAGAGTTCCCGCCTTACCCTGAGAGTGGGATTTGGTTTGGCGGCCTCTGAGCTACCTTGGGAACCGTGTTTCCACGTTTCTGCATGGCCGAGCGTGCGGCCCGTGGATTGTGAATCCCGTTTCTTCTCCGACTGTGGTCACCGTGCGACGGTGCTGGTACATGGGATGGTCCCCGTACGTCGTCGGGTTCGGACGTTGTTTTTCGTTGACTCGAGAGTCTACTCCATAGTGACCCTCCACTAGTCGTAGCCAGCCTGCACGCGAGTGGACCCACCAGAGAGTGGTGGAGAGGCTAACATGAGGACGGTTTTTAAACTGGTTTCCGTCGGGCCCCTCGTCGGTAGCCAGAGTCCGGTTTCAGGGGAAAACCAGTCAAAGGGCCAGAACAGGGACAGACGGTCTGTGTGTGCACACGTGGTTGGGGGCGGTTGGACCCACGTCGACGGGCGTGACCCCAGCTAGTCACTTGTTTGTGGTTACTTGTATGGTGTCTCAGTTCTCGTTGGGCCGGAGGGAGACACCTGAGGCGCGGACTAAGACGTCAGTGGACGCATTCGGCCTTGCTTCTAGTGGGAGGTACTCCTGTCGAGTCGGGAGTGACAGACTATCAGTTTCCGTGACTTTGACCTTCGGGTTTTCGGTATTGTCGACCGTTGAGTTTTTGGTTGTTTTGCCATGGCGCGTGTGTTGGTTTTCGCGCCGTGAGACTAGTGCTAGTGGCTTTACCGAGGTTGCGTCTTGTCGTGCGGTACCCGTGACCAGGTGTCAGGGTTGCACTTTGGACAGCGTGTCCAGGTTGACCGTGTTCTGGGAGATAGGCCTCTACGGCGTGGTTTCCGTGGGTTTTTACTTCGGTAAGCGGTACTAGTGTAGTTCGGTAGCCCCCGACCTTGAGTTTGGGGTGTGTTTCCTGTGTAGTAGGAGTAGTTGTAGTGTCGGGTTTCGACCGGCCACCGGGTTTACTGTTCCTACTGTTGCTGTTGCTCTTTTAGCCTTCCTTTTCGCTACCACAGTTGTTTCCGGTTGGGGTTCCGCGGGATCCCTGTTGAGTCTCTATTTTGGAGACTCATTCCCTACTTTTCAGGTGTGGCGGTTCTTCTTCCTCGAGGTTCGAGGGTGCGGTATGGAGGTTCTCAGTTGCCAGGTCACCGGGCCAAGTGTTCACTCGGCATGCGGTACGTTTTTACTGCTTTAGACTGTACTTTCTATTGTACTGGACTCTGTTGTAGCTGTAGTTATTTATTTATTTCTGTTATTTGTTGAATTGTCCTACTTTATTTCCTATTTGTTTGTGCCTCCACACTCCTTTTAGCCCTTCCGAGCCCTCCCGGCTCGTGGGCGGCGGTTCGAGTCTCGGGTTATCGGGTCTCTCCCGGTAATCGGATTCTCGGGTCGTTACAATAACGGTACATTCGTTATCTTTGATAATTTAAATTAAGTTTCTTTGGACAATATAATAAGTCATAGACCATCAATAATCCATCTAGGAACTTTAGAATATCAACCCTTGGGTCAAACCTCAGGTTAATGTACGCAAGAACTGTGACGGTCTACTACTGGGCCGTTACATGAACTTAACGGTCGAGAATTGGACCGTTAGAATAGTTGAATCCATAAGAAAATAGATATGGACTCAAACAATGTGACGGTCGTACACCGGTCCGTTAGGTAAGCCTGACGGTCTAGTGTAGGTCTGTTACAAAACTTAAAACTTCAGTTTTGTGCTTTTCTAGACAAATGGGCTTTAATGGTACAACCAACTCAGCGTCCTAGTGGGAATCCCAGGCTCGCGGAGAATTACGGAGGCCTTGAAATAAGATTTCCTAGTCCATTGGAAGGAATATCTAATAGAGAGGTCCTCATGTTCAAGAATATGTTCCTATAGTGCAAAAGTGTGAACTAATAGACATATACCGGGATATATGCCATGTACTTAAAGAATTGACTCTATAGATGAGATAGAATGTGTAATGATGTGAAACCATGATAAACTCTATCAATACAACATTGAAATTCATAATTTAAATACAAACTATAGAGTTTTGGTAAATGAAATTAACATATGTTTAAAATAACTCAAGGTGCTTTAGATATGCAATTTCTATCATGAATCAATAAATAAACTTAAAGTCACTAAAACAGGTCAAAACTTAGATATCTAGGCTTATTTATAAGCTAATTTGACTGTTCTCAATTCTGTCCCGAATAGACAGAACACAGCACTCTGTGGGTCTAAGACAGGCGCGTCATATGGCTGTGACGGTTTATCGTTGGGCCATCAGAAGACTGTGACGCACAGATTTTGGTCTGTCAGAGATTACAGAGAAACTGAAGTATATTAGGCGGTGTAACGGCTTATCGTAAGGCCGTTAGAGCGATATGACGGTCTAACAATGATCCGTTAGAGCATTGCTGACAGTAAAACAAATAAACTATGGTTTAAAACCTCTCATGCAAGAAGAATCAAAATAAATAACTACTCTAGTCATGACAAAACAAAGAATATGCCATCTAGATGCATAGGTTGAAGTGAATTAATAAGAGAATATCTTTTATTTGGATTTAGGTTAAGGATTGTGCATGAATGCATAGGACTATTAAAACATGAAATTGATAAGCCATGATACATGAAATCCAATAAAACTAGAGGGCTTTTATCCCTAACATGTTATTTTTGCCATTCATGAGATAACCTACCTCTTAACTGGGCTTTAAACTTCTAATTTAAATCTTCAAGGGTCGCCCTAGTTCTTCTCTTCCTGTGATTTTTCCGCAACTTCACGTTACCCTATCTCTTCAATCTCTTGACCTAAAGATGTGAAATTTGGAGGGTAAGAAGATGATACTATTGGGAACAAAAAGTCCTAAAGAACCTAACTCTAATTATCTCGTTTGGGCGTCCTAATTCAATGATCTTCAATGGTCCTTTGCTCTAAATCCTGGGCTACTATGATAGAATCAGCAACTTTAGAAGTCTTTATCTCCTTGGTTACTTGATCTCCTAACATGAAATTTTGAGGGTAGTTAGTCTAAAGTATTAGGAACAAAATACTCTAAAGAACTTACCCGAGATTCTATCTCATTACCTTGATTCTTCACGAACCAAAAGTAAGGGTCGCTCAGTTCAGAATTGGGTCCTATTTACAGAGTTTTAGCTAGGGTTCAAGGATTTGAACGATTTCAGAGTCCTTAATTAGCTCAAACCTAATCTCTAAGAGTCCTTAGAAATGTTATAAGTTCTCCCAAGTTGGTCTCTAGCCAAGAGAATCCCAAAGTTCCAATCTTTTTGCAACTTCTTCTTCTCACGGAATCAGCAGGTTGTAACGGACTAGATCTGGTCCGTTACATGGCTGTAACGGTCGCTTGATAGACCGTTACATCAACTAGACGTGGACATTCATCTTAATTCAAACTCTTTGGTTAATTATCCACTAAATTATCTATAAAAATGGTATTTATCCTCAAAATTCGTGAATAAGCTAAATAACCTTCTAGAATATGGGCCAAATTTAATGGGCTTGGTCCTTGAACCTATTGGGCTTTATTTATTAAGGTTGGATTAATTGTTTACCATATTTGGGCCTTAATAATGATTTATTTAACCCAATATTCATTAATTAATTCATTTAGACCCTTAATAATTCCAGAAAATTCTTAACTATATCAGAAATATTTTATAAAAATTCTGGGGCACTACACCCTCCCCGACTTAAGAAAATTTGGTCCCCAAATTTATAATATGAGTTTTTACGGAGAGTGTACGTACTTTAATGTATTAAAAATTAACGTAAGACGAATGGGTTAAAAGGGTACCTTTAATCATTTCACCTTCCTTGTCTAGGATGGCATTTAATCGACCTCGTTTCCCACGTCCGTTGTTATCCCTTGAAGATTGTTCATTTATGAGAGGACATACGGGCAAGTAATGTTCCCGGCTTCCACACTTGAGGCAAGCGCCGAGACGCTTCCAACATTCTTCTGCCGAGTGCCCAAATTTTTCACAAAATGAGCAAACCGTGGAGACTTACATTCTTTCTTCTTCTTTAACTTTCTTATTTTTTCCGTTTCCATTTCCGTTTCTTTTTCTGTTACCGTTCCCATTACGGGACCTCTTAACATGACTGTTTTCATCCTCATCCACTTCTTTCTCTTCTTGCCTATCATGTTTTCGGCTTGACCTTTCTCCTCGGAGCCTTTCCATCTTCTCCATGGTTCTTTCACATAGATGCGCTCTTTGAACCATCTCGGTATAGGTGTGGATATTCTGCGTTCCAAGTTGTTGGATAAATCTGGGTCTTAAACCATCCATAAATCTGTTGGCTTTCAATAAATCTGTGCTTATCAAGTGAGAAGCATACGGTGCTAGTCGAGAGAATTGTAATTCATATTTTGCCACGGACACCGTGCCCTATTTTAAGGAGGTAAATTCCATAGCCTTCTTCTCCTTTACATGCTCGGAGAAGTACTTGGCTCGGAAAAGTGTAAGAAAACCCTCCCATGTATGAGGTGCATCTGCAGGTGGTGCCGGAATGGATTTCCACCATGTACGAGCATCCTTATTGAGTTGGAACGTGGCAAGTCAAATTTTTTCCTGATCGGTGCATTGCATGACATCGAATATTCGATTCATCTCGTCGATCCAATTTTCCGCTTCATCTGGGTTAGAAGATCCAGAGAATCGTGGGGGATTAAAATGTACCACATGCCAAGTGAACACTTGGCCCGGCGAGCTGGCAACTAAGAACCTCCGCACAGCACCCTCGAACCTTGAGGAAGAACCGCTGCACCTGAAACGCAGGGGTGAGCCTCCTGTCACTGGCCCAGTAGGGATCCCGCGGAACCCCAACTGAGGACAACGGAGGTAACAGAAAGCAGCAACAACAAGAACAACAGGAACAGCAGGAACAACAAACCGGTGGCTGGTAAAAACTCGGCGCTATAGCTACTTCTACTGTACATGAAAACACGCACTCCGATCCCACAGTCGGGGACGACCAGAAAACAAACCACCCTAGTCACACTACTAGGAAAATGATCACCCGTCGGGAACTCGACGCTATCTAGGGGAAAGCCCTCGGTGATGCTCACCAGACCCTTAGACCTCGGCATCGAAAGACACCTGGAACTCCACACAAAACCACGTCTCGCAGACGTGAAGCGGAACTCGACTCACGAGGAAACTCACGCCACGTGACGGGAGCACTACCCACCAGAAGAACGACCGGATGCGTCCCCTGACGTCTTACACCGGGTCACAAGTGTCTCGCTGTGACGCCCCAGGCGGAGATAGAGACACACAATAACCAGTACCATAAACAAGGACTAGCTGGGGTCGCGCTCGTCACCGCTGTCTGACGCCCCCAACTCCGTGTGTACACTCAAACCATACACCCTAGGCCTGTCCTCTAGCTGGTTATTCCTCCGAAGCCCGGACTCGGCTGCGCGTGGGGGCCCCACGGTAACCAACCTAACAACCGTCTCTCTCGGGTCAGCCGCTCCACCACTCCCAGGTGGGTCAGCACACGCGTGCCGTAAGAAGGTTACAACTAGTGGGAGGTCACTAAACGTGAACATGGAAGCCACTCACTCACCCATCGCGAGTAACATAGTGTAACATGTGGCACGACACCACCAGACTCTGGATGGTCCACTAGATCTAATGAACCCAACGGTCCTTGAGTCATGAGACTCGAGGTCAAGACCATTGTACAGGGATAGCTCCACGCCGTCAATCTGCCCTATGCCTAGGTCAGAAACTACGGTAGCATGAATACCGAGATAGCTCACAAGCCACCAAGGTAATCCCTCGTCCATGGGACACATGGAAACCTCCAGCCCCAGGCTGGTTGACTGGACTCACAGTCCAAGGCCACACACATGGCCCACTAGGAAACCACCTTCCGGAGAAACCACGACGTGCGGGGAAACCTCACCACACTCACGCCGATACACGGTGACTCGATCTAGCAAGAACACGGAAGCTCGGAACACCTGGGGTCAACCAGACCCACCAAACACATGTGCACGTTAATCGAGGTAACATTGTACCTCCAGACACCCCAGAAACACAGTCACGGAACTGCACAGGGTGTCCGAGACACACACGGCCAAGGGAGACACGATCAGTCGTAGACTACCCGCCCTGGGTTGCCCGACTGGTCGCCCTCATGAACGTGCTAGTCTCGTATAGCACGTTCAGAATGCGCTAGCCTCCTATAGCACGTTAAGAACAGAACGCGCTAGCCTCCTATAGCACGATAAGAACAGAACGCGCTAGCCTCCTATAGCATGTTCAGAACGGAGCGCGCTACCCGCCTATAGCGCGTTCAGAACGCGCTACCCTCCTATAGCTAGATAAGAACTGCCTTACTGTTCATCTTCCCCGATGAACACGCTCTATCGGGATGGCGCGTTCTCCAAGAACGTGCCCACCAAGGCGAGCGCGTTCTCAGTCCGCACCTGAAAATGGTGAAAACCGTGAAAGAAACCATTTCCCGCCCCGTTCACCCCCAGGTGAAGGGGAAATAAAGGGGAAATCATTCCCCAACCTCTCTAGCATCGAGAGGACCCATTCTAAGTCCGAAAACACGGTTAGAACGCTAGATCCGACGCACTCCCCAAAAATATACATTTTCCCCAAAATGTGAAAATAACCCCCCTCGGCTAGCCTCGGGCTACCAAACTCGCGGAAAGCGAAGTGCACGGGCTGAGGGTCCATCTCCCTACCTCCACCGAAGATTTCACGTGCCGTGGACACCGATCCACGAAGAAAACATCGCTAAACCCTCGCCGGCTCGTGATCCCACGAATCGCCTCCACCATCGTGATCCTCGTCCCGTGCCCGTCGCTCCACACCCCACGAGCCACGCCACCCCGCCCTCATCTGCCTCCATCGACTGCCCGGAGAAGAGAGGGGGAGAGGAGAGAGCGTGAGATAAGAGATAGGGTGAGGGAGAGAAAATGAGAGATGGGTGTTGACACCCGTTTTTAGCCCGTAAGTTGCGTCATTTCTCGTATTCATCATTTTTGATGCCCCAAATTAGCCATTATTTTGGAGCCTTCTTGGATGGATTTCGAGCCCATTTTTATTGTTCTCTATGCTTTGAGCCCTAGAGATCATGATTTCTTAGTGTCTCTGGAGCTTATCTTATCAACTTCCGGCTTCTAAGTCGACTTACGGCCCATTTAGGTCGGCTTCTATCAAGCAATCGGCTCTCTCTCACTGTGCAGTCGTGAAAGTAGTTATTTTTCACTCTCTTACAGTCCTCTATTCAAAATACTCCCTTCACCAAAGTTGTTTGATTTTTAAAGATCTACAATTTTTTCTTCTACGCCATTGGCCAGTTCTGCCCCGATTGTGAGCTATTCGTATTTTTCCAGAAGGCTGTGCTATTCACCTACGTCCCAGAATTTTCTCTCTCTGATCTAGCTCCATTTTATCCTTTTTATGATCATTTTCTCATCTTTTTCTCTTCATGAAAGTTATTCCTTTTTCCGTTATCTACAATTTATTTTTATACCACTTTTACTAGTTCTGCACCATTTGATAGATACGCTTCAATTTCTAAAGTCACGCGCATTCTGCCCAAAATATTCCTTCATCGGTGTGAAGGTCTATTAGTAGACCGTCAGAGACCATGTGAAGGTCTATCGTAAGATCGTCACAGCCTAAGTGACACGGAGAGTCCAATTCATGTTGGACTCTGCTCCGTTTCTGTGCGCCGTGGCCCTCTTGCAGAGCCTATAACTTCTTGAATTCTACTCCGAATTGAGCACCGTTTGTTCCTATGGTTTCTCCTTTATATTATCTTGAATTTGATCCATAGATCTCAGATTTTCATTGGATATCTTGCTCAGAAACGCGGATGAAAGTTGGGGGTTTATGCATCCTAGTTCAACACAAACTCTACAGATTAAGCTACGGGGCTCCCTTCTAGAAGCCATATCTTCCAGATCCTTCCACCAAATTAAGTCCCACTTGTTCCTACTTCTTATCCTTTGTATTACCTCGAGATTGATCTATAGAACACGAATTTTGGTGGACTCTATCCTCTAAAATCTTGGGAGAACTTTTTGGGTTTTTCTACAACCTCTATATAAACTGCCCAGTTCGCAGTTGCAAAGGGGGGCTCTTTCCGGACGTGGGGCGAAGCCATGCTGCAACTCCAACTCACAACTTCGACCCTGGCTTGAAGAGGGAAGTATTAGCTTTCAATTCCATCCTTCTGGGCTTAATTTGGTTGTCTATACGCTTAGTTCTCCTCTCCTCAAAATCACAAATCATCACAGTTTTCTACATGTTTCTGCTACATATGCATTTTTCCCCGTTTTGCATCAATGATTTCTCTATATTCTCTCAACTAAATCTCGTGATTTCAAATCTCATGCATGCACAACACACACACATATCTTTTCCACCCTTCCACAGGGGTTAAAAACCTCCCCCCGGTGAGTTTGCCCTCAATTTCTACTCCTATTTTATCACTCTGGGATTGATACTACACTTCATGATCTAATGTGTTTTTGCCTTTGTATTTTGTCTTTGTTTTACAGGAGAGCGTGATGTAAACGTGAAGCCCTCCTTTTCTAGCCGGCTGGAAGATGAGGAGGTTTGAATCCACATCACTCCCCGCACCATTTGTCAAGCGTGATCAAGTCTTCATCTTTTTCCAAGGTACTCAACGGCGTTTCCTCCATCTCTTCATTCCTTTGGCGTTGTTGTGACTTTGGTGGTGATCACGGTACGTTTCTATGTCTATTTAACCCCCTTTTGTGTATACTTTCATGCCGGTTCATGTTTGTTCATGTGCATATACACATGCTTAGTTGAAGGGGGCGGGATAGTCCATTAAACAAATCTACAATTTTTTGGCGATCACGGTGGGACACCAATGCCCATCACGTTTGTTTTAATGCTCTTTCGTAAGTTGGGTGTGTGCATGTGCATGTTTAGGTGATATTTTATCCATTCTTCCACTGTTTGGGGTGTTTTAAGGGCTCTGGTAGTGTGACGGTCCTATAGTAGACTGCCAGAGGAATTTAACGGTCATTTGGTAGACCGTTGCAGATTCTGGCAGTCCTGTGCGCATGCTCACATGGTCATATTTGTGGAGACATAACTTTTGCTCCCGGGGTCGGATTGCGCTGATTCTTGTTCTGTTGGATAGCCCTTTGTATTATTGTTCCATCCATATATCATTTGCATCATTTGGTTAGCATTTATCTATTCTAATATTGTCCAACTTTTTGAGTTTTCTGCATAAGTTCTACAGACAGCCTCAGGGACAAGTTCACAGGTACATCTTTGCTCAGTGATTTGACTACCTTCCTGATATTGGATTGCACTGATTTTTGTTCCATTGGATAGTCCTCTGTATTATATTTCCATCCATACCTTATTTGCATCATTTGGGTCTCATTTGCTTAGATAAAATTTGTTATCATTTTAGCATTTTGTCCATAAAATCTACATGTGGTCTGCGCACAGGTTCACGGGTGTTACTTTCTTGGATGATTTAATTGACCTCCCGAGGTCGGATTGCTATGTTCTTAAGCCCGTTGCGCAGCCCTTTGTATTGTCTTTCCATCCATATATTATTTACATCATTTGCATCACATTTGCATAGTCAAATCTTGTCTCTATTTTTGTATTTTATGCATAAAGTCTGCATGCATGTTCAGGGGCAGACACAAAGGTACGCCGCTCATTCATGGTTTTTCACATCTTTTAGTGTCTAGTTGTCCCTATTTCAGGTCTTGCATCATTGTCATTCATATTGTCTTGAATTTTTCATGCATTTTGTGATGTTAGCATGATTTCATGATTGTCTTGATGTGCTAGTTTTAGGCAAGAAATTGCATGCACTCCGGTGCACATAGTTTTAATGATTGTCTTGTAGTTGTATTCCCCCTTGGTAAGTGATCCTCTCGCTCCCATATTCCTTGGGCTCGACTAGGTGATCTTATCAGGGACCTCCGTAAGTCCCCGCGAGCCGTGGATTCTCACACGGACGTCGGGCCGGTTGTACCTTTCCATCCCTTAGGCTTGCATTTGCATACGTGTGAGGGAGTTAACCTTAGTCAACATAAATTTTGGACCTTATTCCCATAGGATTCCTATCTTGAGGAAATTTTTCCTAATTCAAATCATTAAAAGGTCTATTAAAACTCCTAAAATATTTCCCATCATTTTAACTTGGTTGACTTAGGTGAAAACTCTTACATTGCACTGATTATGTTGTTTGGGCTTGTCCAGGCCCATTAGTGGTGTTTTGTGTTGCATTTTAATCATCATCCACATATTTTGTCATTGTTAGGTCCACTTAGGTTAGTCCATTTATGTGTGTCCATTGTCATATGTCCATTCTCCCTTGGTCCTTGCATTAGTTTGTCAGTCCCTTCTTGTCCTCAAGCCTAGTAAGCCCATTACTTCCCTCTTTGTATTAAGTCTCCATTTGCCCTCATGGAGCATCATTCCAACCCCTTATATCATACTTCTTCCTATTCTTCTTCATGTTCCCGCGTGGACTCCTCTTCCCACACAAGCCCATCTTCCCATGGTCCTTCTGACCCATCTGAAGAGCAGGCTAATCTCATGGCCCATCTTTCAAATCTTGTTCGCCAAATGGATCCAGCCCAGGCCCAACGTCTTATTGCATATCATCTTAATGGGCCTTCTTCTCATAATGGGCCCTCTACCCTTCATGGGCCTCTTTCTTTTCCTTCATATGTTGCTGGCCCAATTTCTAATGGGCCTTATTCTTTTAATGGGCCTCCTCTTTCTACCCATGCTGCTGCTGGCCCTTACGCTCATGTTTCTTCCAGGCCTGTATATCCCACTATTCCTAGAATGGGCCCTTTTTCTTCTCAGCCCGGATCCTCTTATCCGGCCCATTACCATCATCCTGGTCCGAATTCGCAACCTCTTGCTCAAGTTGGCCCACATTACCCCCGGTCTCTCCCAACTCAGGAGATGATTGCTCAAGCCCAACGCCAGCTTGATGAACTCCAACGTCGGATCGATCCCAAGTCCTCCTTAAGTATTCCATTCACATTTCAAGATCTTCGGCTCCCACCATCTTCACAAATTCCTGCATATCGTCGCTATGGTGCAGTCGGTGACCCCTACGTGCACTTGAAGGAGTTCCTCTATGAGTCGGCCCAGTTTCGACACGACCAACGCTTAATGGCCTATCTATTTGGTCTATCTTTGGAAGGCCCGACTCAGGATTGGTTCTTTTCTCTTCCGCAAGAGCATATTGTGAATTTTCAGATAGTTCAAGAGAAGTTTATTCAGAAGTATCAGGACCAAGTTGAGCCCAGGTATTCTATGGTGGATCTGGCCCATGAGATGATGAAGCTCGAAGATGATTTCTGCACCTTTGCCGACCGATGGCGTTGCCTTGCCGCGCAAGTCTCGGGGCACATTCCGGAGCAAGAACAAATCAAGATGCCGATATCCAATGCGACGCCCAAGTATCGATTTATCTTAGCCCTCAATGATATTACCTCCTGGCAACAACTTTATAGCCGAGCCCGCTTCATCCGTCAACAACTCTAGGATTCCCCTGACCCCGAGTCTTTTCCACCTTTTAACACCCCGCCATCTGTATCTCCCTCCACATATCAACATTCACCTTCTGCATACCAACCCTCCATGAGTCAGCCATACACCCCCACATATCAATCACCCGCATATTCCTCCATGAGTCAGCCCTCCGCATCCACATACCAGTCTCCATCTCCACCTCCAGTCAGGGGAATTCCACACCCCGAGCAGGTGGATGCCGTCTACATACCTTCCCACTCCACTCCGCATATGCCACTACCTAATCCCTCCCTTAGCCATGCGTCATTGCCTACGCAACCCCCACAACCATCTTCATCCCATATCCCTCGGTATCCCCCTAGCCCGAAGCAGGCTCCTCACCCTCCGTTGCCAGAGTCTTTTACAAACATTTTTAGGGCTTTGATGGCCACTCACGCGTTGCCGCTCCCTCCAGTTGTTCCTTGCCAACCCGCGGCCGGGAATATGCTTCAGTTTTATGATTATCACCACCAGTAGGGGCATTTGGTTGAGGATTGCCCCGAATTCTGAGAGTTTATTTATGGCTTAGAAGCCAAGAAAAAGATTGACTGGGCCATTATTCATGAAGTTATTCTACATATCCGCAGCAAGCAGCAACAACAAGAAGCACCGCAGCCGTCTCCATCCCTACAAGGCCAGGGGCACCCCTGTGGTTCTTTATCTAGCGATGCACCCGCTCCATCGCCTGCTCCGTTATCTACCCCATCTTTGCCACCTCCTACACCGTCTCCGTCACCTCCACCAACCCAGGCTCTTGCTCAGGCTAGTGCCTCCACTACCTCCGCTTCCTCCATTGCCACCACCGCTTCCACTCTCAACACCGCTCGGCGTGTTGTATCGATACGTCGACGGTGGACACCACGACCTTCCCCTTTGCCTACATCACCTTCTCTACCTCCATCTCCATCACCATCTCTATTTACTATTCCATCACTTCCACCATCTCCGCCGCCTTTGCCATCCCCTTCATCATCTTCACCTGAGCCTGAGCGAGCTCCACCTCCGCCTTCGCCTTCACCCACAACCCCTTTGCCTCCACCTAAACACACCATCCCCATTAAACCTTCCATGCCCTCTAAGCCTTTTACATCAATTTCTTCATCTACTTCCACCCCACGGAGCAGGTGTGTGCTCTCTTTGGTGCCCCTCGGGTCTGGTCCCCAGGGAGACAATGAGCCGAGCCAAGGTAGTTCGGTGTCGGTTGTTTCATTCATGATTCAAGATTTCATCTACCGCATGCCGATCCGGGTCCTGGTCTCGGGCTACTTTGGGACTGATGAGCCTATACTTCCGAAGATGGTTGTCAAGAAGAGTTCCCTCGCACTAGTGCCAGTTTCTTCACAAGCGAGGCCGGTGACAATCTCCTTGCTCGCCGGTGGGTTTATCGTTGATGCTGTTATTTCCTCTCGCTCGATTGATGTTCAGTTCGTTGGTCAAGAAGGGTTCTCTACCCGCATTATGTAAATGTGTATGGCTGCCAGAAGATTGATGAGTTCTATACTCAAGGGGCAGTTTGCCGTATCTTCTGCACTTTCCAAGGACATTCTGCACATCCTATGCAATCTCTCTCGATTTATCAGTACGCCGGCCACATCAACGTCATGTATTATTCTCCCTCGGTCTCGTCCTGCTCTTTTATCAAGGGAGCTATGCTTCAGGCCTGATTTCCTAGTAGAGTTGCCAAATCTCATGTTGCTTGTGCCGAGAGACAAAACTTCATGGTTTTCTGATATTCATCATTCTAAGGAGTCACTTGCTCAAGAATGTCCGCATACTATTAACACCGGGTGTCTAGGGGCAACCGCCCCGATGAAGTTGCATGTTCACAGCCGGACCAGGCCGTCTGCCAGGTGGGCCCGTTATTTGAGAAGGTATTATAGATTAAGAAGCCCGAAGGTCCAAGCCTACACCAGGCGGGTCCATTTTCAAGAGATTTCTGCCAAAAAGAGGCGGCGACGTAAATTCAATGGCCGTCGGTTGTGCATTCAGGGGTCCACTTCTTCTTCTTCTCCTTTCTATTCATCGTTTCTTTTGCTCAGCTCCCACCCATGGTTGGCGTATCATCCCTCTTCAGATCCAGCTTCTATGATCTTCTCTTCTCTTCTGGGGTCCGCAAGCCCCTACTCTTCCTCTTCTCCTATCCATCCGGAGTCTCCAGATTATCCCTCCTCTCATGATTCTAGGCCTCGCCCTAGGCCTATGTCATCCTTCCATCCCGATCTTGGGACTTCCCCTGATTCTTCTTCCCCGGGACTTTCGGGTGTTGCTTTTGATTCTTCCCCGACTTTGTCGGGTGATTACAATTTTCCTTCTCTGGCCCTACCGGATGACTACTACTCTCCTTCTCCGCCCATGTCGGATGATCATTCTCCTCCTTCCTCATATTCACAGCAATCCTCTCGTTGTCTTTCTATTCTCTCCTCTTCTCCCTTTCAGGGTCTTCGCTCTTTCTCTTGCTGTTTTCGAGACTTTAGTCCGCCTTGATCTCAGCTAATCTGGTTTCTTCTGTATTTGGTTCCTTGTTATCAGGGCCTTGACGCCTTAACGAGGGATTTCTAGCCCTCGTCTCTCTTCCTTTTTATCCTCCTTTGTCCAGTTTGGTGTTTGTCGCTCCTCCATAGCAAGGAATCTTTCAATCCCTTTGCTATCCTCTCCCTTTTGTCCTGTCAAGCAAGGAAAATAAAGCTCACGCTCCTCAAAGCTCAATGATCAAGATCACTCCACGGATTTGTAAAGGTATTTTTATTTTGTGCAAGAATATGTTATCATTGCTATTACTCTTATTACTCCTGCACATGCTTATAACGTTGGTTCCTCAACATGGTTGAGTGGCTTTAGTTGAATTTACTCAATTAGTCAAGAAGAGTCGCTTCTGCAGCACACCTTAGGCTTGTAATAACTCCGCGCTGGGAGTCTGAGTTCTTTCCCCGATTGTTAAGGGTGACCTTTTGATATGGGTTTTCACACACTACATGGCGAGCCGTAGCCTATCTCTCTGAGGCAAACCATTGCTACTTTGGCCATACTTTGGGTATGCACGAAGGCCTTTTCTCTTCTCTACTCGGCCAAGTGCAGGGACAAGAGATTGATGGATAAGATGACTAACCTAGGCTCTCCTTAATACGAGAGAGGTCTCAAATAGGGGCAGTCTTGACCCTCAAAAGTAAGCTTTCATGCTATATCTGGCCAATAAGGGCTACCAAAATGAGAAAATGAATCAATGCAAAATTATGAATCAAAGGCATGGCAAGAGTGGCAGTACAGTTCCCCGCGGGACGTCATGAGCCCGGTCGCATGCGTGCCTGATAAATATGGGTCTAAAAAATAAAGACACAAAATCCCGGCGCAACATGCTATCTCTTTGAGGGGTAGTGCCTTGGAAGGAATTCGAGCCTTGATATCTCCCACTCTGCACGAAGCTTGTCTCCAATTTTTCTTCTGCTTCTCCCTCTTAGGCTGGGTTGTATCCTGGGTATGGCCTTAGTAGGGGCACCGTTATTTAGAAGCGGTTGTTTATGGTAAGCCACCCTCACATGCACGCCCTGCTCAAGGGAAGTCTTTAATGAGAGGGGAGGGACGGCGATCCCTGACAAGTAGTTCGAGCATGTCTTTGGGAGCTGCGGATTGCTATTTCAAAATCCAAAAAAATCAAATATTGTCCAAAATCCAAAAAAATGAGATTCCAAAAAAATGAAATATTGTTCAAAAAAAATAAAAAAATCAAATATTTTTAAAATCTAAAAAAATCAAGAAAATTGAAAAAATCTAAAGATGTTTATCTTTTACATTTTATTTTGAGGACAGATACGTAATCTGTTTGTTAAGTGTGCAGGTTGCAGGTACTCAAATGTTCCTTACTCCATATTTTGTTCTATCTGTCTCATGTTCACATCTTCTGATCTGTTCTCTTCTTCAATCATATCTCTCGATCTATTCTGAAGCTTGTGTCCTTCTCAACTTTTATTTGTAATGATTATATCTATATGAGAGGGCTTTACCTCACGATTATGAACCTGGCGGTTCTGCTTCATTCTGATCTTGGGTTTTGATTGAATGGCGTATTTATTTATGTCTTTTTTGTCCCGCCGTGTCCTTGTCACGTGTTTATGTCCCACCATGTTGTCCCACACATGTTTTGTCCTTCACCGAATGTTGTTAGTTGTCTTGCACATGTTGTTAGTCACCCATTTATGTCCCATGTTCTTGTCCCAACCGTGTGGTCATCCGTCATGTTCTTGTCCCAGCCGTATGTTGTCCCACCGCGTTGTTGTCTTGTCACACCGTGTTCATGCATGCATGTTGTCTGTTCATGCCATTGCATATGTGCTCGTTTGCCTTTGTTATGTTATGTTGCATTGTCTCCCATTTTATTTGATCGTTATGTTATGTTATGTTGTATGTCGTTCAGTTGATCGTTATGTTCATGTTATGTTCATCATGATTGTCTTATTTGAAAAATCCATAAAAATCAGAAAAAATCAGAAAATCCAAAAGATGTCATTTCGCTTGGCAAGTAAGTCAGGTATGGCTCTCTATCCCTTCTCATTGTTACATTACTATATGATATATACACTATTATAGCCTCTCAAGGACCTGCTGGTTGCCCGTGTGGTCTGGGATCTGATGTTCCCCTTTAACAAAAATGATGATGATCTAGGGGCATCCGGTTAATCGTTGGATAGGCCGCTCGGTTGAGTCGGGTGGAGGACGATGGACTCTGTCTCGCACGCCGTGGTTGCAAGAAGACTCTTGACCCCGTCTTGGCTCAGTCTAGCATTAGTATCCTTGAGTACTTTTTATTTTATCTTTCTTCGCATTCGTTTTGATGATTTCTTTATTTTTAACCCGGCATGCATCATGTCATTTTTTGAGCACTCACGCCTCGTGATCCGTTCAAGATGTATTCTCAGCAATGGTTAATTGCACCTCAGTTCTCTTGGGTAAGAGATTCTTCATTCCACTCTGAATTCAAATGATTTCTCTGATCTTGCCGCTTGGTCTGGTTGGCCAGCATGATTCCTGTCTAGATTTTATCTCAGTCTTATTCTCCTTTTCCAGCTCTTACGCTGCTTTTCCTTCCAATCCCCTCATTGTCCGTGGATTGTGTCCCCGATGAGGTTGGTCGTGTTTCCTTTCCTTTTCCTTAGTCTAGTTCTCCAGACATGTCTCATCCTTGTCATCCATTCCTTGTGGTTAGTTCGGCATTTTCAGGAGGATTCATGTCGCTTGTTGGTTGTAACGGGTGTCTTTTACCTTGATGCCCGCTTATCATTTCTCTCCGCTTCATCTCCGCTTCATCTCCATTTCACGTCGTTGTCGCTTTAACTCCATCTTCTTTCCATTCCGCCTCCGCGTCGCTTTCACTCATTCCCTTGCAAAGCGGACATCAAGGAGGGACATCTGTTGACACCCGTTTTTAGCCCATAAGTTGCGTCACTTCTCTTATTCATTATTTTTGATATCCCGAATTAGCCATTATTTTGGAGCCTTCTTGGATGGATTTCGAGCCCATTTTCATTATTCTCTATCCTTTGAGCCCCTAGAGATCATGATTTCTTAGAGTCGCTGGAGCTTATCTTATCAACTTCCGACTTCTAAGTCGACTTACGGCCCATTCAGGTCGGCTTCCATCAAGCAATCGGCCCTCTCTCAATGCGCAGTCCTGAAAGTGATTCTTTTTCACCCTCTTCCAGTCCTCTATTCAAAATATTTCCTTCACCAAAGTTGTTTGATTTTTAAAGATCTACAATTTCTTCTTCTATTCCATTGGTCAGTTCTGCGCCGATTGTGAGCTATTCACGTTTTTACAGTAGGCTGTGCTGTTCTCCTACGTCCCGGAATTTTCTCTCTCTGATCTAGACCCATTTTCTCCTTCTTATGATCATTTTCTCATCTTTCTCTCTTCATGAAAGTTGTTCCTCTTTTTCGTTATCTACAATTTATATTTCTACCACTTTCACTAGTTCTTCACCGTTTGAGAGATACGCTTCAATTTCTAAAATCACGCGCAATCTACCCAGAATGTTCCTTCATCGGTGTGAAGGTCTATTAGTAGACCGTCAGAGACCATGTGAAGGTCTATCGTAAGACCGTCACAGCCCAAGTGATGGTCTATTAATAGACCGTTACACCCAAACTTGCCCGAAATCACCTCGTTCGACCCCCAGAGCCTGACGGAGCTACCATACGCCGTTACATCACTCTGGCGGTCTTACGATAGACCGCCAGATGACACGGAGAGTCCAATTCATGCTGGACTCTGCTCCATTTTTATGCGTCGTGGCCCTCTTGCAGAGCCCATAACATCTTGAATTCTACTCTGAATTGAGCGTCGTTTGTTCCTATGGTTTCTCCTTTATATTATCTTGAATTTAATCCATAGATCTCAGATTTTCATTAGCTATCTTGCTCAGAAAGGCGGATGAAATTTGGGGGTTTATGCATCCTAGTTCAACACAAACTCTGCAGATTAAGCTCCGGTGCTCCCTTCTAGAATCCATACCTTCTAGATCCTTCCACCAAATTGAGTCTCACTTGTTCCTACTTCTTATCCTTTGTATTATCTCGAGATTGATCCATAGAACATGAATTTTGGTGGACTCTATCCTCTAAAATCTTGGGAGAACTTTCTGGGTTTTTTCTACAACCTCTATATAAACTGCCCAGTTCGCAGTTGCAAAGGGGGGCTCTTTCCGGACGTGGGGCGAAGCCATGCTGCAACTCCAACTCACAACTTCGACCCTGGCTTGAAGAGGGAAATATTAACTTTCAATTCCATCCTTCTAGACTTAATTTGGTTGTCTATACGCTTAGTTCTCCTCTCCTCAAAATCACAAATCATCATAATTTTTTGCACTTTTCTGCTACATATGCGTTTTTCCCCATTTTGCATTAATGATTTCTCTCTATTCTCTCAACCAAATCTCATGATTTCAAATATCATGCATGCACAACACACATACCTATCTTTTTCACCCTTCCACAGGGGTTAAAAACCTCCCCCCCGGTGAGTTTGCCCTCAATTTCTACCCCTATTTTATCACTCCGAGATTGATACTACACTTCATGACCTAATGGGTTTTTGCCTTTGTGTTTTATCTTTGTTTTGCAGCAGAGCATGATGTGAACGTGAAGCCCTCTTCTTCTAGCCGGCTGGAAGACGAGGAGGTTTGAATCCACACCATTCCCCGTACCCTTTGTCAAGTGCGATCAAGTATTCGCCTTTTTCCAAGGTACTCAACGTCGTTTCCTCCATCTCTTCATTCCTTTGGCGTTGTTGTGACTTTGGTGGCGATCACGGTACGTTTCTATGTCTATTTAACCCCCTTTTGTGTATACTTTCATGCCGGTTCATGCTTGTTCATGTGCATATACACATGCTTAGTTGAAGGGGGCGGGATAGTCCATTAAACAAATCTACAATGGGGAGAGAGGAAAAAGGAGGTTAATATATAAAAAACCCAAAAATTCTAGAAATTCAAAAAAATTATGAAAAATTACCTCCGCGATCCTCGGGAAGAGCACAACACGTTGGTCACGTCCCGGAGTCGGAGAACGCAACGGTTCACCCTACACGGCGTTCCATAGGTCCGACAGATAAAAACATGCGTAAAACCCAAAATGCAACCCGAGACCCACAAAGGCGCTCTGAAAATTACTGGCGTGCTCCTCACAACGCCACGGACCCCACGGAAATTCATGAACATACCGCCAATGGGTCCGACAATCTGATATAGAAGTCCGACGTTCACTCGGACACGTTCCGCGACCCGCGGAAAGACGATCTGAAACCCACGGATCCAGATCCGAACAATAATCCGAAAAATCCGAGGCGTCACACTTTCTCTCTCTCTACCCATCACGCACACTTATTTTTATTTTATTTCATTTTTTATATATATGTATGCTTATTGTTCTTAAAACCTCACTCCCCTTTCACTTCTATATTTTCCCCCTCTATTTTTATTATTTATTTTTAAACATTTTTTTATATCATCTTCTCTAAGCATCTTTCTAAAAAGATAAAAAAGAAAAAGAGGGAGCTCTCTCTCTCTCTCTCTCTCTCTCTCTCTCTCATGGTGGCATCGACATCGGAAGGGTCCGGTAGAGTTTCCGGACGTCTGAGCGCATACGAGAGAAGTTGTTACGTCCCACCGTGCGCTCGTACCATCCTCATCCTGGAGAATCTCGCCCAAAGCCCGTCACCAGCCTCCCAATAAGCCTTATCGTCCCCTTTGTCCTGCTTTGTTTTTAGTCTGTTAGTTATTGTATGCATCATTCATCATCCCTATTACGCTTCTCTACCCGAGAGAATCTTGTTTGTTCATTCATCATATCATTTCGTCTACCCTTTGTGTCCAAGAGGGGTTTCAAACAACACCAACTAGGTGCGTGTTTGAGCATGATTGCATCATTTTTACTTCCAGGGGCTGATACTACACTATTTCCACTCTAATCCATTTCTCATTTGTTTCGTCTTCTTATGTTTTGCAAGGGAACCATCAAAGGAAAGCCCTCTTTGTCGGCCGACCGAAGGAAGAGGAAGAAGAAACCAATGTAATCCCTCAGCTCAGAGACGAGACACGATCATTCTCTTCTATTTCGAGTTACTTAACCTATGGCAATCATACCCCCCCCCACCCACACGTGCACTTCGTTTCTTTTGATCATATTTCTATGTTCTTTCTTGTGTAACCCGCGGAGAGTCAAACCCCGTGAATGGAACAAGTTCCTCGTGGAGGTTTCATTTTGTAATTTTCATTCAAACCCTGTGAATGGAACAAGTTCCTCGCAGAGGTTTCATTATGTAATTTTCATTCAAACCCCATAAATGGAAAAAGTTCCTCGAGGAGGTTTCATTCTGTAATTTTCATCCAAACCCCGTGAATGGAACAAGTTCCTCGCGGAGGTTTCATTCTGTAATTTTCATTCAAACCCCGTGAATGGAACAAGTTCCTCACGGAGGTTTCATTCTGTAATTTTCATTCAAACCCAGTGAATGGAACAAGTTCCTTGCAGAGGTTTCATTCTGTGGTTTTCATTCTGTCATTTCATTCCTGTTATTTTTATTTTCGTTCTAACCACGTGAATGGAACAAGTTCCTCACGGAGGTTTCATGTAATCCTCATTCTGTCATTTCATTCTTGTTATTTTTATTTTTTTTGTTCAAACCCCGGGAATGGAACAAGTTCCTTGCAGAGGTTTCATTTTGTAATTTCCATTCTATCATTTCATTCCTGTTATTTTTATTTTGTTCAAACCCCGTGAATGGAACAAGTTCCTCGCGGAGGTTTCACTCTGTAATTTTCATTCTATCATTTCATTCCTGTTATTTTTATTTTTGTTCAAACCCCGTGAATGGAACAAGTTCCTCGTGAAGGTTTCATTCTGTAATCCTCATTCTATCATTTCATTCATGTCATGTTTATTTTTGCTCAAATCCTGTGCAGAACAAGTTCTCGCGGTGGTTGTATTCTGTTGTACATTTCCATTCCATGTTTTTCCCATCCCGTGTGTTTCCCCGTTAGAACCCGATAGAGACAATCCTCTCTAGGAGTCTTTCCTCGTGTTCTCTCTGAGCGTGTTTCCATCTCTCCGCCACTTCTCGCACCTCGTGGTGACATCATCCGTCCACATCTCTTGGCGATCACGGTGGGACCTCTTTTGCTTTCCGTTTGGTTACCCATGTGATTCGGCACCCGCGTGTGCCCCTCCATTAGCACCCACGTGTGCCCCTCCCTATTGCGCCCACGTGCACTACAATTGTGCTCCAAGCAGCACTTTATACTTTCATCTCTCGTGTACCACGTGCACTCCCCAGTCCCCTGTAATTTCCTGAGAGGTTTACGGCGTTTCGGAATGGAGAATCGGTTCTAAGCAGTTCATCATCTCAATCGATTGTCATATCAGTGTGTGTTGTGGAAATCTTGTCTCGCCCTTCCCTCCGTTGTTTCTGAAAAAGTAGGCTTCAGCCTGAGAACGTGTCTGGAGCCCCAGGCACGTGCTCAGTATCACCACCCTCAGCAACTGTCAGTCTTTGTGTAGACGCTGTAAGGTTTCGCACAACACCTACGGGCGACGCAGCGGATAACAAAAATTCATTTGCCCGATCCCGGTGTTATGGAAAGCTTAATATGTGCTCTAATCGGTGTTTCTAATACCCTAATTATGGGTTACGTGTTTCACCTTGCGCGGAACGACGCTGTCCGCGATGCCCGATGCAGAATATCGAGCTGCACAGCTGTACGGCCTCTAGAGCAGATCCACACGGACCCTTGCGGCGACGATAACCCCCCCGGAACGACCTTCCCCGGCCCTTTTCACCTTCTGTAGAAAGGGAGCAAGAGGGAGGAAGAGGGGAGGAGCTAATCCTCCTCTCTTAAGCTTATGTGCTTGCTTAAGCCTAAGAGGTTGGAAGAGTTCGAATGAACTCAAGTAGGAAGCATATATATAGAGTTTAGGCTTATTAGAAAAGGGCTCCAAAAGACCGAAACTATATATATATCCTATCTCATATTATACATATGTATTAAGCTCCATTTACACTCCTTTCCAAAAAGAATTAAATAGAAATAATACATACATTTGTATAATAATAATCCATCACCCAAGAATCCATTGTGTGTGATCCTCTAGGCCCATAGTCACTCTAGCTTAAGGCCCATTAACTTCTAATTCCCAATTAGAAGTAAATTAAACGTATTCTTCGCTTCTACTAGAGCCGAAGAATAGTTTAATTTATTCCGAACCTTTGATCACGTTAGGTCAAGCAAATCTACGTGATCCTAGAGGACGCCAGGTTTAAACCAGCCTGTCTGGTACCTGTAAGTCCACAGTTACCGCATCGATATAATCCCTCGCTCCTTCTATGAGTCTGGTACGATCGAGGGTATGGTTCCTGTCAAACCCCATGATCGTGCCATTTGACTATGACCTCCTTAAAGTGTATGACGTCCGTTCTAAACAAACTCACACGACCCTGGCCAGGGATTTAACGGAGCGTCAATGTCATTACCCATTAACTGTCTGATATATACCCGACAGTGAGCGATCCCCTCCTGACCATTGATGATCTTCACACGTATCCTGGAGTGGTTAATGACTCGGCAACTCATGACTTATGGTTAAAGTCACTTAGCCAAGTAATTAAACCATTCCCATCCTCGTGTAAGATCCGATCAATGTCTCAGGTCAAAGGACCAACGATGCTATTGAGACAGTTAGATCTTCAGTTGACATTAGGTATAATCAACCATCTGAAGATCCAATAGCGGATCAGTTCAGTGTACATCCTCCAAGGACATACACCTACACATATGTGTTGGTGCCCCGCACCAATGACCATGAGACTGGTCACTGACACATCATGTGTACTGGTTTAATAGGTAATCAAAGTCCCCGAGTGATTACCCTCCAACCAGGAACAGTTTAAGGTATGTGTACATGTAAAGTCAATCTCATGTTCGAGATCCCATCTCGAGCTGACTTTACAACCACATATCCTAGGGACAACGTAAAGTAACACAATCGCATATTTACGCTCAAACACCACTTTATTAATAATGAACAAGATCGTACAACTATTGGGCCTACCCGACCCGAAATTGGTCTGTAGCACACCAACACTAACAGACGCGTCCTGACAAGTGGACGTGCTCTTTCAAAGGCATCTCCCATTGTGGACACGCTCCTTTGTTTCTATAAAAAAGAGTGAAAAGAAAATGAAAAATTCAATCCTGCTCTATCCTGTATAATTTCTGTTCTTTCTCATCTTGTAAAAATTGTTTAATTCTGTCGTGTCCTGCATAATCTCTATTCTTCTTGTTGTTGGTGTATCACATATCTTTATTATACTTTACTACATTGCATGGATCTTCCCCTTTACTTTCCATTTCTAGGAATTCATCCCCTCTCGGTGAAGGAAGGACTCTCCGTTCGAGAATTTCTCTCGACGGAGTAGGATCTCCTTCATCGGGACCTCCGTAAGTCCCCAACAGCGAAGGATTCCCTCTTCGTTCATTGGGCCGGTTGTATCACTGAAGTTCCCTGGAGTTTAGTTACCCATTCGTGGTGAAGTGAGCGACTTTAGCTGGCACGGCGGTGGCCAAAATTCTAACTAGGGTCCTACATTTTGTGAAGTTCTAATTTTTGAAATAAAACAAACAAACAAATAAAAAATAAAAAAAGGACGTAAAGCATCCACTTGTGTGTTAATCTCTGCTATTTTATCTGTTGGTGTATGTTATTACGTTCTGGGAAAGTGTTAAGGATGGCTGAATATAATTATGATGCTTTCGAGGCTGAGGCCTTCAGCTATAAGCCCCAAATGGATGACCCGGGTCATGACTCTTATGGAGAGTATAACCCTGACGAGGGCTACCAAGGTGAGCCCCATGTCTACGCCATGGACGCTGGTCCATCCCATGAGCCCTCGCATGAGGTGCTGAATGTTGTCGGGGATACGTCTTCCCCCCAGGACATCTCCTCCCTGTTAGGTGTCCTCGCAAACACTCAGCTCAGCTCTGAGCAAATCTAGGCCTTCCAGGCCATTCTGAAAGGAAAATCTTTTTCCCCCTCTCCCCTGGAGCAAAACCCGGCTGCTACACCCATCCAAGAGCCTGCACAGGCTATTCCCTCCTCCTCACCTTCCGGGCAAGTGAATTAACAGCCCCCCTCCTTCCAATTCCTCTCACAACCCCTTACGCCAGCCGCCTTTCAAACACCACTCTAGTTCGGTCTATCGACAAGTAGACCCCAATACCCCTCCCGTACGAGGTTTCCTTCCCAAGCCTCCGGAAGGCCTGCCCCTTCTCTGTGGCAAGCGCCACCCTCCCCGGTTGACCCGCTCACCCAGTCCCTCTTGAACAAACTGAATAAGATGGATGAGCAATTCCAGGATCTAAAGAAAATGGTGGATGTAAAATCCACCCCTGAAGTTTCTCTGTCGATCCTTCCGGTGTTTCATCTTTTCCCTTCTGAGATGCCCACGTACCGTAGGTACAATAGCACTGGAAACCCCTTTACCCATTTGAAGGACTTTATGTATAAGTTCTCGTTCTGGCAGAATGACAAGATATCTCTGGCATACCTCTTCAGGAGATCATTAGACGGCCCCGCGTTGGAGTGGTTCTACGCCCTAGAGCCAAGTGAGTCCGAAGACTTTGATGTAGTTCAAAGGAAATTCCTTCAAAAATATCGGGACTGGGTCGGCCCATCCCTTTATATTACTGATTTGGTGGCTGAAAAGATGAGGACGGATGAAGATTTTGTCCAATATGCTGATAGATGGAGAGCTCTGGCAGAAAGGATAAGGGACACCCTCTCAGAGCCGAAGCAGGTTAAAATGATTGTGTCTAATGCCACTCCCCAGTTTAGGCATATCCTGGCAATAAACAAGCTCAGCACAATGGAGGAGCTATACGAGAGGGCTCGATATATCCAAACACAGCTAAAAGATTCTCCCCTTATGCACATGTTTGAGCCACCAAAGCCAAGGGTGTTTAGGAAGCCAAGCACTGGTGTCCAACGTGGGGTGACAGAAGGGGTCGTAACGAATGAACAGGTGAGTGCAGTTGGCAATCCCAACTAGCAAACCAACCCCAGGCCTCCACAAGCCCCACAACTCCCCTTCCATCAGAACCAACAAGGTCAGCAACCCTATCATCCTCCCCCACAAAACAACCTCCTCCAGAACAATATGCCTCACCCCCTCCATCTCCAACAACAACAACAGCGACCTGCTCAATATCACCAGGTTCCACCACCCGGAGACTATGGCCCCCAACAACAGAGGAGGCCAATTGGCCCTAGGAGAGCTCACTACCCACCTTTGTCGGAATCATTGCCAGACATCTTTAATGCTCTTATGGTTGCTAATGCACTCACCTTGCCTAAGGAAAGAGCCATATGGCCCCCGAACGTCAACACTTCCAGATATTGTGTCTTCCATAGACACTCGGGTCATACAGTGGAAACTTGTTTCCATTTCAGATATTATATTTATGATATGAATGATGAGCATCAAATCGATTGGGATGAAATGAGGTGATATATCGCCATGTTGAAGGCCAGGAGACCTCCCCCTAGACAACAGCAACAACATCATCAACAACAACAACAACAACAGCCTCAGCAGGCACCACAACAGCGGCCAAACATGGGCATCCTCCAAAATCCATTACCGACGCACCAACAACCCAACCACCAAGTCAACCCCATCTCTTCCTTCCTGGAAGTTGGAAGAGGGCAAGATTGGCATACGGAAGGCAGTTTTGTTCTTGCCGCCACTCACATTTCTAACCAACCCCCTTGCCTCACTCGGCCGGCACCTATCTCTCCCCGACCCATATTACAACCTATAACAAGGCCTCCCTCATTCCCACAGCCGTCACACCCTCTCATCCGCATCCCTGCTGCTAACTCCCCACTGAGTCCCCAGCAAACGCCATCCACCATACCCCATTTTCCCTCAAAGCATCTCGTCATCTCTCATGCCTCCACTTCATCATCCACTCCAACTCTGCCTCCACTAAGCAAACCCCTCATTATCCAATGTCCTTTCGGGGCACCATCTACCTCCACCATACCCCCTTTACCCTCAAAGCCTATCATCATCTCTCATGCCTCCACTTCATCATCCACTCCCACTCCACCTCCACCAAGCAAACCCCTCGTTATCCAACGCCCTTCCGGGACACCATCTACCTCCACCATACCTCCATCCCTACCCTCGAAACCTTGTTGGATACGGACTGAATAGATCTAGAGGGGGGGTGAATAGATCTTTCCCCCTTTTTGATAATTTACTGACTATCGACCAGATGAGCTACTGATAATTAATGAATCATAGAACTAATGCGGATAGTAAAGATGCAAGCATACGTATAGGAAATCAAACACACACAAGCACACCACAAGAAAGGATTTTAAGGTGGTTCAGTCTCTTCCTGAGACTTACATCCACCCCTTGCTTAACTCAAGCAAGGCTTCACTATGAGAATCTCTGATCTCAACCAAAACACAGCTGACACACAGCTTGTACCTGCTGACACACAGCTTGATTCTGCTGCCTCACAGCTTGACAATAATTGTAATCAGAAATGAAAAGATGATAAGAACAGGTGATGAAAGACAGGACTGAATATTGGCGTGTGTAGAAGAATAGATGTTCAGCCTGGGACTTGATCACTCTTATGAAGAAGCCTAGACTCCCTGTTGATCTTCCAGTCAGTTGCCTTCGATTGTTCTGCTGCTGGAGATCGCACAATCTTGAGCTAAGTCTTCCTTCTGCAGCAACGAGATTGCCTTTAACCTTTCTGCAGATCTTTGATTGGTGGAGAGCTCCTTCTTCCTCTTCTGTGTGTATCTTCCTTGGCTTCTATTCCGTGCTCTCTCCCTACTTCTTTTTTCGTGATTAGTTGCATTATATTCTTCATACCGCCTTTGAAGTTCTTCCCGCGCAATTTTCAGATTGAGCGCCAATCTGCTAGAAAACAGGGATCGGTTTAAATCCAATCGTTAGAACGAGTTTGACCACTTCTAAGCAAGATTGTTTCCTTGATTCCCGTGCGGAATCTTATCTCCTGAGCAGCCCAACAACCTGCAACAACCATCTGCAGGTTTTAAGGAACCTCAACAGAATTCGGTTAGAGTTCGGTTCTGGACGCTATAAAGCCCGTGGTCGACCATGACCCTGTCGCTGGTCGACAATGGGCATTCCCCAGACGGCCGGTTCTTCTGGCTGAAACTCACTTCGCCCGTTGGTCGACCACAGCCTGGTCGCTGGTCGACAAGGGACGAATTACAGATGGCCGTCAGTTCTGTCTGATGTTCTGGCTGTTCTGTGGTCGACCAGAGGTGGGGCTTTGGTCGACAGCCAAGGTGCTTCCAGAAGACAGATGATCTGATGCTTTTCTGGTTGAGTTCGTTGGTCGACCATAACCACTTCCCTGGTCGACAAGCGGCCTTTGACACTTCTTCTGACTTGTTGATTCCACTTGGATTTCAGTGGACCTGAAATTACTTAACTTATCAGAAGTAAATTGAACTATCAGATTTATATTGAGTTGATCAGAAACATTGTTTGTCATCATCAAATGAGCATTAATTCAATGCACTATCTTTACACACATAACTAAACCATTTGCTTTAAGAGACAAGATAGAACTTAGATTAGTCAAACATATCCTATTGTCATCATCAAAACCAAGGGATGCACAACATTCTCCCCCTTTTTGATGATGACAACCATGAGTCATTGTGTCAAACAAAACCATTTGATATAGCATTCAAGGCTTTCATAGCACAAATTTCATTCAACAAAGTATTTGATGTGCCTTTCAAAAAGCTTTCAAAAAGCAGTATAGCACTACTTACATGAGTGACAAAACTAAAGACACTAAGGACTAGTTGGACACATCTAGACACACAATGACACATAAGCTTCTCTCTCCCCCTTTGTCAACAGCAAAAAGTGAATCATTTAAACAGTCCTTCCGAGGAAGATGAGGAAGTCTCTGGCTTCACGTTCTCTTCCATGCGATCCAGCTTGTCAACAATGTGGGCATAGGAGAGCCTGAGTTTCTGGATCTCTGAGATAGTATCCTTGTGATACTTCTCATTCTGTTGGGTTGTGATCTCGATACGGATTCCCATCTGATCGGACACTTCACCGAGGGTCCTTACAAGTCTGTTGAACCGAGAACTAGCCTGGTCAGAGTGTTCCTTCTGCTTGATGAACCTGGCCTCCATCTGTTGTTCCAGCCTTTGGACTTTCTGCTCCAAGCGTCCAGTGGCAGCATTGACATTCTCTTGAAATGATTGGAGATGGGTGGTGAGAGAAGATAACTGAGATGCCATCTGGAGGAGCACTCCATGAGATTCAGGGTGGGAGGTAAATGCTGGTGGTGGAGCAGAAGTAGAGGGAATGGAGGTAGGTGGTACTTGTGTGGGTTGAGCAGAATGTGATGGAGCTTGGGAAGTTGGAGCTTGGGTAGGCGGAGCAGATGGGGATTGAGCTGGAGGGGCAGCAGTGCCTGGCTGCCAGAGCACTATTGAAAGGGACGATGGTGAATGGGCAGCAGTGGGGGTAGTAGGTGTAGCTTGAGGCACCACTGGTGACGGTGTGACAGCAGGGCTAACCTGTATAGGTGAATGAGGTGGAGAAGAGGGTGGCACTGGATCCTTTGCTTTGCCCTTGGAAGGGAGAGTGCGCTGAACATGGTCTCCGACCTTCTTAAATCCCAAGAATGTGGTCACGAAGTGAAAATTGTAGACGTGCCATTTGGGAATGACAATGCTTGGGCTGTGAGGAGAAGGTATGTTGGCTGCTTTCAGAATGGAAGTGATATGGGCAGCAAAAGGAAGAGAATTCAGGGGATAATGTAGGATGCTTCGGAGGGAATTCAAAAGGAGTGTGGTTAGGCGAATAGGCTGGCGAGTGATGAGGCCATGGAGTATAAATAGATGGAGGCGACTTACTTGATCTCTGGCGCCTCCTCGAGGTTGTATGATGGTGGTGATGATGTGATGAAGCAAACGATGAAGAGGAGGGAAGGTATTAGCATTGAGGTACTTGGGAAGGACCTCAGGGGCTGGCTTGCCAGTGACCACTGCATGTGCTTCTCGGAGGTCGAAGTCCTCATGATTGAAAATAGCTCCAATTCTGGGAGTCTTCAGCGTCATGTGGAGAAGCTTGACGTCGAGTCTGATGACTTTCCCTTGAACTACGGTGTATAGCTGACTGTCCACGACTTGCAGGTTGTGATAGAATTCTTGCACAAGCTGGGGCGAGTACGAATTGTGCACTGAAACGAACGTAGTCCACTCTTGAGCTTCAAAAATTGGCAGTAAATCTGGGAACATCTCCATCAGCTTGTCATCGGAGAAATCGACGATCCTGGGTTGCAAAACTGTCCGTGGCTTGAGAGCTCCAGAAACGGGATGCACTGCGGGTTCCTCTGAATCTGCTGATTGTCTGCCTGGACCAGGTGCATCAGCCGTGGTCGACCGGTGAGGGGCCGATGGCGAACCCTGCGCGGCCCGCGACTTGGATCGCTTGGACGACATCGAAGCTGCGGCAGGGGCCTGATCTCTTCTACGCTTAGAGGAAAGTAGAGCGCGCTTGGGAGACATTGTGAAGGGAAGCGAGATAGAGGCGAGAGAGAGGCGAGAAAAGAAATCTGGAGAAGATGAAGTTGAGAGAGGGCTAGAGCTGCGGATGGGAGAATTTCAGGGACCCAGCCGAGACAATTTATAGGGTAGGGCATTAGGGCTGGCTCTTAATTTTTAGGGCAGTGAACCATCGCGATGCAAAGAACGAGCGGTCAGGATTTAATCAGCATAACTCATATTTTGGGAAATTGTTGAAGTGTACCCCCTTTCTTTAATAAGACATTTAAGTAACCGTTCCCCCCTTTCTTAAAGACCACCTTGTGACCAAATCGAGTGGGTCTTGTGGTTCAAAGAATTTGAAAGTATTGCCCCAATAAATTGACTCCCCATATCCACTGTCTTACTCACGGCTCCTTAAACTTATAATATGGTTCATGAGATAATTTTACTAGCTGAACAAGCTGAACAGTGTTTTATGCCTCTATTTGCATATAGTGCATTAGGTCAACCATTTTTGTTGCCTTTTCGTTTTGGAATATTTAAAAGCTGTGGTCAGGTTTATCACATGCTTTTCCACACGAAGAGACACGCTTTTTACACGCCAGAAACCCCGGCTACTTAGCATGCCTAACCATTCCACTTTTAACTGGGACACACTTTTTATCCGTGAGGATATACGTTTATCAGACGCCAATATCCCCAGTTACTCAGGATACCCAATTAATAATTTTGAGAGTGGCAGAGGTAGATTGAGTCTTCATGACATACATGTCTCCCACTTAATTTTTCAGCCAATTTTGCTTTGTGATGGAGAACAGTAGTTTCTCAGAACTCAGTCCATTGCTCTACCAAGTAGGCAGAGTTATGGCGTATTCCATATACATTCATGCTATAGCAGCGTTTATTTTCACTGTCCAACACAGACACCGGTAGAGAAACAGTCTCATTACTAAAAACATAAGTTCTCAATAGTCTTGAGTCAGAGTCATAGTTATGGTTTGAATTTATTGCAGTAGTACAGGTCAAATTCTCATTACTACACTTAACATTTACTCTCATTGATGACTTTGGTGATTTTCTTGTAAGAGGTGATTAGGTTGTTCAATGGTTTATTAAGGAATGAGTTTACACTTTTTACTCCCCCTCAATTTGTGAGTCCTTGCTGAAGATAGAGAACAATAAGCTGACCACAAGGAGATATTGAGACACAAGGAATGGGAAGTGAATGAGGATGAGTGAGTGAAGCCAAAACTGAGCTCAGAGTCCAAAAAGTTCAGAAGATTTCCCACCAAAGCCAGCAGCTTGATTAGATCCAATTTCCCTTTTTCAGGTCCTTTGTCGACCATGGAGTGGCCTGTTGTCGACCTTTGTGCTGACACAGAACCTGTCTGTTGAGAAGACTGCGTTCTGACAAACCTGTTGTCGACCATTGGATCGCCTGTGGTCGACAGCTGCGAATTCCCAGAGCTAACTATTTCCTGTCCTGATGCCTTGGTCGACCAGCGCCTTGTCTGTGGTCGACCACAAGAGATGAGCCGTAGAGAACCAGCATTCTGTAGAACTTGCTGAAGTAGCACCCGACACAAGACTTTCCAAACTCAAAAACTTGACCAGTACTAGAGACCTAGTTGACATAACTTAGACAGAAATGACAGAATCTATGCAGTGAACACATGAATATGATTATTTCAAGAATTTTCAGGAGAAATTCTACAAATTACTAACTCCCTTCTTAGAGTTGAAAATCTGTCATTGTTAAGGGGTTTTGTGAAAATGTCTGCCAGTTGTTTTTCAGTTTCTACAAAATGAAGCATGAGATTTCCTTTGGAGACCTCATCTCTTAGAAAGTGATGACGGATCTCAATGTGTTTTGTCCTAGAGTGTTGAATGGGGTTTTTAGACAAATTAATAGCACTAGTGTTGTCACAGAAAATAGGTGCACATCCAAGATCTACATTGTAGTCTTGAAGTTGATGTTTTATCCACAAAACCTGTGTACCACAGCTCCCTACTGCGACATACTCAGCCTCAGCAGTGGAGAGTGCCACATAATGCTGTTTTTTAGAGGCCCATGATATTAAACAACCACCTAATATTTGACAATAACCACTAGTACTCTTCCTATCAATTTTGCAACCAGCATAATCAGCATCTGAATATGAAATCAAGTCTAGTTTGCAGTAAGTAGGATACCATAAACCCAATTCTTGGGTACCGGCAAGGTAACGAAAGATACGCTTGACAGCCCCTAAATGTGAATCTCTAGGGCTAGATTGATATCTAGCACACATGCATACACTGAACTGAATGTCTGGCCTAGAGGCAGTTAAATATAGTAGGGATCCGATCATACCTCTGTATTTCTTGGCATCTACCATGTTACCTTTTACATCAGCCTCCAATGTTGCATTTGTCCCCATGGGTGACTCTATTGGTTTGCAGCTCTCCATGCCAAACTTTTTCAGCATCTCCTTTATGTACTTGGATTGATTTATGAAGTAGCCTTCTCTACATTGTAGAATCTGCAATCCAAGAAAGAACTGTAAATCACCCATTAAACTCATTTCAAACTCATTGGTCATTAGATTTGCAAATTCAGTACATAATGAAGCTTCAGTGGATCCAAACACAATATCATCCACATAGATTTGCACAATTAGTATATTCTTACCTTGGGTCTTGGAGAATAATGTTTGATCAATTTTACCTCTTGTGTAGCCCTTTTTGGTGAGGAATGAACTCAGTCTGTCGTACCATGCCCTAGGAGCCTGCTTTAAACCATACAAAGCCTTATGCAGTTTAAAGACATGATTAGGAAAATCATCATTTTCAAAACCAGGGGGTTGTTCCACAAAGACTTCTTCCTTTACAAAGCCATTTAGAAAGGCACTTTTTACATCCATTTGCTGCAATTTAATTCCATGGGACGCCGCAAATGCTAACAGTATTCTAATGGCTTCTAACCTTGCAACTGGAGCATATGATTCTTCAAAATCAACTCCAAATTCTTGGTTATACCCCTTAGCCACCAACCGAGCCTTGTTCCTCATAACAACTCCTTCTTCATTAAGCTTATTTTTATAAACCCATTTGGTTCCAATAACAGGATGAGATGAGGGTCTGGGAACAAGTTTCCAAACCTGATTTCTTTCAAATTGATTTAATTCTTCATGCATGGCATTTATCCAAGATTCATCTCTTAAAGCTTCCTCTACATTTTTAGGCTCAACTTGAGATACAAGGGCTAGCTGATCTAATTCATCAACTGTTTTAAGCTGAGATCTAGTTTTCCTCGGTTCATTAATTCCTCCAATGATGTTATCTAGAGGATGATCTCTGAGAAATCTCAGATTTTCAGAATTGTTACCTGGGATGATCTCTCCTTCGGGTTGATCATTGGAATCACCTTGCTTTGGTTCTGCTTCAGTCTCCATTGGTTCCTCTTTGCCTTCCAGAAATTCCCCATCTTCATCTTTGCCTACCTGTCCAGTTTTGTCAAAGTCATTATTTTCATCAAATGTGATATGTGGGGATTCTTCAACTAGCTGATCTTTGGTGTTGTAGACTCTATAGGCTCTTGATCGGTCAGAGTATCCCAAGAAGATTCCTGGGTCACTCTTTGGTTCAAATTTGTCCAATGATCTCTTGTCATTGTTATGAATAAAACACCTTACACCGAAGATCCTAAAATGAGCTAGAGATGGCTTCTTACCTTTGAACACCTCATATGGAGTTTTCGTACTAGATGGTCTTACCATTGCCCTGTTTACAATATAACATGCTGTATTGACCGCCTCAGCCCAAAATCTTCTTGGAAGATTGGCTTCAACCAGCAAGGTTCTGGCCATTTCAACAAGTGTGCGATTCCTTCTCTCTACCACTCCATTTTGCTCTGGCGTCCTTGGTGATGAGAACCTGTGATTTATTCCTTTGTTCCTGCAGAATTCATCAAACTCTGAATTTTCAAATTCTCCCCCATGATCAGATATTATTGAACACACTTTGGACTTTCCATCCTGCTTCATCCTTTTGTAAAATTCCTGAAACTCAGAAAAGGCATCACTTTTATGAGATAAGAACATGACCCATGTAAATCTAGAGAAATCATCAACAAGTACATAACCGTACCTCTTACCACTAAGGCTAGCAGTTCTTGTTGGGCCAAAAAGGTCCATGTGCACAAGTTCTAGTGGTCTAGAGGATTGACTTTCAGTTCTACCTTTGAATGATTTTCTTGTTTGCTTACCTTGGGTACATGATTCACATACTTTGACATTTTGAGCAAACGAAATTTCAGGTAAACCAGATACCATTTTATTCTTAACCAATTTGTGCAGCACCCTGTAGCTAACATGCCCTAGCCTTCGGTGCCACAACCAAGTCAGGTCCTCCTTCTTGGCGGTGAGGCACAAGTTGGAGTGGGCTGGATCATCCAAGTCTATCATGTAGACATTATTTACTCTCTTGCCCATAAACTTAACTTTAGCCGAATTTGGTTCAAGAATTTTACAGATTTTAGAATCAAAGACTACTTGATGGCCTTTGTCGCATAGCTGACTGATGCTAAGAAGATTATATTCAAGGCCATCCACTAGCAGTACATCTTCAATGTTATTTGTAGATGTCTTACCTACCTTACCTTTCCCAATGATCTTGCCTTTGTTATTTCCTCCAAATGTCACATGTCCTCCATCTTTTGAGTTTAGCTCGGAGAATTTTGCCTTGTCCCCTGTCATATGTCTTGAGCAGCCACTATCTAAGTACCACTTGTTGTGTATAGCTGCCAAACACACCTGCATCACAAGTTACACAGAAACTTTTGGACCCCAATGGTACCCGGGTCCAAGATGACTTGTAAAGTTATGAAATTGCTGCAGTAATCCTTTGGGAACCCAGATTCTGTTAGAGCAGTGTACATTTTTATTTTTGAACTTGTTCAGATTGGGTTGCTTTTGTTCTAAAGTTTCTTTAATCTGAGTCCACCTTTGTGTATTCAAGTTTTCATTTTGTTTTACCCGAGAAAACCTGTGATTTCTGTTTGTTTGTCTGGCCATGGTCGACTTTTGGTATGTCTGTGGTCGACCATCGCGTCTCCAGAACTCAGCGTCTGTTCTGGCACCACCTCTGGTCGACATCTGGTGTACCTGTGGTCGACCACTGCTTGTCCAGTAACCAGCGCCTGTTCTGGCAGATCCTCTGGTCGACAGATGAAGGGTCTGTTGTCGACCAACCTGTCTCCAGGCATCTTGTTTTCCAGATTTATGTCCTTTAACTTGGTTTATTTGGTGATTTCTGTGAATTTGGGTTTCTTGTTTATTATTTTGAATCTTATATTGATTGACTGTTTTCTCTTTAAAATTTCTCTCTTCCTTGGTGACATTGTTCCTTTTGGAGGAGCATTCAGCTACATCCTCTTGTTTATCTTGGTATAGATTAATCAGGGGCCTTTTTCCTTTTGAGTCAGCAATCCCATTTACGGTTTTTATTTGGAATTCCTTTTTAGCCGTAGGATTGTATCCTAACCCTTCTTTTTGAAAGTTTACTTTTATTCCCAAGACAGCATTTAAGTTTTCTTGACCCTTGGTCATTTTTTCCAAGGCTTCCTGTTTATCTTCCAATTCACCTTGGATTCTTTCTATCTCTTTTAGAAGCTTACTGTTTTCTTCCTTGAGTGAATTGTTTCTTTCTTGACTTAACTTAGTTTCCTGTTCATATTCTTGAGTTTTTAGTTTTAGCTCATCAATGTCGTTTTTTAGCATTTCATTCTCTTCGGACATTCTCTTGTGGTTTTCTTCATCTAAGTCCATTTGATTCAGCTTGTTTTTCAGAGACTTGATTTCCATTTCTAGTTCAGTTTTGTTTTCCATTGAATTGCTGTCTTTATTCAGTTGACTGATCTTCTTCTTCAAATGTTTATTTTCCTTTCTTATTCTTTCATAAGTATCAAGCAATTCTGAATATACTTCTTCCCAATCCGAACTAGAGAAGTCTTGAAATGGGGAACTTACCTCAAGATCACTGTTGTCTCCCTTGGCCATCAGACAGAGCTTTCCTTCTTCTTCCTCGGAAGTTGTTTCCTCTTCACTGCTCTCTTCCTCCTCACTCCAAGTGCTAATCATCGCCTTGGGTTTCTTGCCTTTCCACTTGAAGCTTGATTTCTTAGGAGCTTCTGGACATTCAGCCTTCATATGTCCAGGCTGCCTGCAATTGTAGCAAATGAGTTTATTAGAAGAAGTCTTATGTTTATCAGATTTAAACTGGGATGACTTCCTTACCATGCCCTTTGGATTTCTGAATCCTTTACCTTCCTTTCGCAGGAATTTCTTAAATTTTCTTGTAAGCATGGCTAGCTCACCAGATTCTTCACCTGAGCTAGATGAGTCTTCATTGTCAGACACCTCAGAGGTGCTTGTCTTAGTCTTTAGGGCAAGTTGCTTCTTTTTCTTCCCCTCATCTTCCTTTCTCTTCAGATTGACCTCATAGGCCATCAGGGATCCTACTAACTCATCCACTGTCATTGTTGTGAGATCCTTTGAGTCCTCAATGACTGTGGCCTTGGTATGCCACATCGATGTGAGAGACCTTAAAATCTTCCTCACTAATTCCTGCTCTTTGTATGTCTTCCCTAAGCTCTTCAAGCCATTAGTCAATTGTACTAATCTGGCATACATCTCAGAAATACTTTCATCATTTTTCATCCTAAACATCTCATATTCTGAGACTAGCATATTTGCTTTTGTCTCTCTTACCTCGGAAGTACCTTCGTAGATTACCTTTAGACGATCCCACATTTCTTTGGCTGTTGCGCATTGGGAAACTCTTGAGAATTCTGTGGGGTGTAGTGAGCACTGCATTACGTTCATGGCTCCCCAGTTGACAGTTGATTTCCTGACCTGTTCTCTGGTCCAGGTTTCTTCATCTTCCGGTAGCTCAAAAGGTCCGCGGCTCACTACCCTCCACATCTCGTGGTCTTGCGCACGTAAGAACACCTGCATACGATTTTTCCAATAAGAATAATCAGTTCCATCAAAATATTGAGGTCTAGTTACAGAGTGCCCCTCAGCTATGAGGCTTTTAGAGTTCAGTCCGCCCGGTCTCTCCTGGTTGTTAGACCACATTTTTGGAGAACCCGCTCTGATACCACGTGTTGGATACGGACTGAATAGATCTAGAGGGGGGGTGAATAGATCTTTCCCCCTTTTTGATAATTTACTGACTATCGACCAGATGAGCTACTGATAATTAATGAATCATAGAACTAATGCGGATAGTAAAGATGCAAGCATACGTATAGGAAATCAAACACACACAAGCACACCACAAGAAAGGATTTTAAGGTGGTTCAGTCTCTTCCTGAGACTTACATCCACCCCTTGCTTAACTCAAGCAAGGCTTCACTATGAGAATCTCTGATCTCAACCAAAACACAGCTGACACACAGCTTGTACCTGCTGACACACAGCTTGATTCTGCTGCCTCACAGCTTGACAATAATTGTAATCAGAAATGAAAAGATGATAAGAACAGGTGATGAAAGACAGGACTGAATATTGGCGTGTGTAGAAGAATAGATGTTCAGCCTGGGACTTGATCACTCTTATGAAGAAGCCTAGACTCCCTGTTGATCTTCCAGTCAGTTGCCTTCGATTGTTCTGCTGCTGGAGATCGCACAATCTTGAGCTAAGTCTTCCTTCTGCAGCAACGAGATTGCCTTTAACCTTTCTGCAGATCTTTGATTGGTGGAGAGCTCCTTCTTCCTCTTCTGTGTGTATCTTCCTTGGCTTCTATTCCGTGCTCTCTCCCTACTTCTTTTTTCGTGATTAGTTGCATTATATTCTTCATACCGCCTTTGAAGTTCTTCCCGCGCAATTTTCAGATTGAGCGCCAATCTGCTAGAAAACAGGGATCGGTTTAAATCCAATCGTTAGAACGAGTTTGACCACTTCTAAGCAAGATTGTTTCCTTGATTCCCGTGCGGAATCTTATCTCCTGAGCAGCCCAACAACCTGCAACAACCATCTGCAGGTTTTAAGGAACCTCAACAGAATTCGGTTAGAGTTCGGTTCTGGACGCTATAAAGCCTGTGGTCGACCATGACCCTGTCGCTGGTCGACAATGGGCATTCCCCAGACGGCCGGTTCTTCTGGCTGAAACTCACTTCGCCCGTTGGTCGACCACAGCCTGGTCGCTGGTCGACAAGGGACGAATTACAGATGGCCGTCAGTTCTGTCTGATGTTCTGGCTGTTCTGTGGTCGACCAGAGGTGGGGCTTTGGTCGACAGCCAAGGTGCTTCCAGAAGACAGATGATCTGATGCTTTTCTGGTTGAGTTCGTTGGTCGACCATAACCACTTCCCTGGTCGACAAGCGGCCTTTGACACTTCTTCTGACTTGTTGATTCCACTTGGATTTCAGTGGACCTGAAATTACTTAACTTATCAGAAGTAAATTGAACTATCAGATTTATATTGAGTTGATCAGAAACATTGTTTGTCATCATCAAATGAGCATTAATTCAATGCACTATCTTTACACACATAACTAAACCATTTGCTTTAAGAGACAAGATAGAACTTAGATTAGTCAAACATATCCTATTGTCATCATCAAAACCAAGGGATGCACAACAAACCTCTCATTACCCACCGCCCATCTGGGGCCCCATCAACCTTTACTACACCTCCACCTATGCCTTCTAAACCCCTTATCATCCACCGTCCATCTGAGACCTCATCCACTTCCACCATGCCTCCACCTAACAAACCACTCATCAGAGCCCCTACACCCGTCATCACCTCTGCCTCGTCCACTGTTCCTCCACCACTACCCCTAAAACCCCTACTAGACCCTATACCTAACTCCATAGAGGTGCGGCCAAACCCACAAGCCATGGTGCTCCGTAGTGGAAGGATGTTCCATCGGGTTTTCCCCCAAAATAGTCAGGTTCCCGAGCAGTCTCAGTGAGAGAAAGGTACCGAAGAGCAGTCTGACGAATCCATCCCTGGGACACAATATCACCTGTTGAAACACTTGGATAAGACGCCAGCTCGGATCTCCATTCTCGAGCTAATCAATAGGTTGAAGACCCATCAGGACGCCTTGATGGGGTATCTTCAGAAGGTTATGGTAAATGAGGACCTCCCAGTGGAGAAGATCTCGTCGGTACTGACACTGACCGATACACAACTGGCTATTATATTTCACGACCATGAGCTCTCCCCCAAGGAGGCTCGAAAATATGCCTTGTGTATTGCAGTAAAGATCAATGGGGTGTCTATAGACCCATGTTTGATGGACATTGGTGCGTCTATAAATGTGATCTCTATGAGCACCCTCCAATCATGTGAGGTTGACGCCGAACAAATAAGGCCTTCATCAATCACAATTACGGCCTATGACAACAGCAAAAGGCCACCAAAGGGGATGGTTATCTTGCATGTAGAATTGGGCCCTACATCACTCTCTACGGAATTCCATATCCTTGATATGGATCCCACATTCAAGGCCATACTAGGCCGCCCTTACATTGAAGTTATGAATGTTGTGTCGTCCACCAATCACCAGTGCTTAAGGTTTCCATACAAGGCATGGATTATCAAGGCAAATAGCATGCTCATCTTCTCTACAGTGGATGCTATTAATACCTCTTTGCCCTCTGTTTGGCCGACTCACCGGCCAATTCTTTCACTACTAGATGTGTGCGACCCTCGCCGCGCCCTTTTAATACAAAAGTCGTTTCCAACACCAAAGTCATGTCGCCCTTCCCATTCTAAGGGATGGGAGATCATGAGAAACATTGGCTACCAACAGGGCAAAGGTTTGGGTGCACAATTACAAGGGAGACTGAGACCGCCAAAGAAGACAAGGTTAATTAGAGCCGGCCTGGGCTTTGAAGGACCACTTGAAGCACACGAGGAACCTCTTACATGGACCTTGTACTCTCATTTCAGGAAGGGGCCAGTAATACAGTTGGGGGATCACCCGTAAGAATCATATGAGAAATTGTAGATTGCCTACTTAGCTGAAAGTCGCTCGAGGGCTGTCAAGGAGGGGAAGCACGATGACCCGGACTGCGAGTGGAACAAGTGGTTCGATATACATGATATTTTCATTGCACTACGGCGGATGTTTTTGCCTCCGAACCTAGAGGGGCCACTTTTGATCTCCGATGTGCCAAAAGGTGTCGTTGATATTGCCAAAACTCCAAATTTTCCTCGCCAAGAGGACGTTGCCACTGACGGATCACTTTTCATCATTCTATCTAATCATTCTCCTCAGCCGTTACTGCTGACTCTTTCTTGGGCCAGACGTTTGTCTGATGATATGCCCAGGTCCCCTTCTCTACTTACATTCTTGCGCGGGTTGCTCAACCCGCGCCAAGCTTTCAACCACGATCTGCTCCATGAGCCTTACAACCCCTTATCTATAATCCCCTTCTCTCATTCCCCAACTTCTTTCAATTGTTTTGTAATCAAAAATGAAAATGAAAAAAAAATGCTAATTTTTGAACTCCTCAACAGTGCATTTCCTTTGAGGAGACCTCCTACATCTCCCACGAGTGCGCCCCGACCTACGGGCCACTCATTCAAGGTCCCCTGAGCGACCTTCTTTACCCCTCCGTTGAGGGGTCTTTTCCTGTATATTCTTCAGCTTCTCCTTCGTCTGTAGGACAGGTAGGTCAATCTAGCAATAATGGGTCAAGGGTAGTACCTAGAAGAAAATCCAAGGGCAGGCAAATTCCTCGCCGATTTCTTCTAGATTTAGCCAATAGGTGCCAAGCATGCCTAGCTATTCCTCAGCTGCTGGAAAATCCCATCCATCTATCGGAGTTAGAATGTGAGTAGGATTCCACAATTGATGAAGGGTATGGAGTATATGAGATTACAGACGAGGAGTACCCTACGAGGAAGGGGATGAAGAATATGATGACGCGGCTGGCGCATATGCTAACGGAATGAAGAGGTTTGACGAACCATCAGCCGCTATAGAAGAACCCACCAAAGAAATCAACCTGGGAACTGAGGAAGACCTTAGGATCATCCTCATAAGCGATAATTTGCCATCGTCCAAAGAGGAGGAATTGATCGAGGTTCTCAAGGAGTATAGGGACACGTTCGCATGGAGCTACGAGGATATGCCGGGATTGGATTCCACCTCGGTCGAACACCGCTTAACACTAAAACCAGGGTCCGTCTCGGTAAAGCAATGGTTAAGATGTTTCCACCCCAGATGGCTTTGAAAATGAAGGAAGAGGTTGACAAGCTCCACAAAGCCAGGTTTATTAGAGTCGTCATGTATCCTCAGTGGGTGGCAAACATTGTCCCGGTCATGAAAAAGGATGGGAATGTGAGAATCTGTATTGATTTTCGGGACCTTAACCGCGCGTGTCCAAAAGATGATTTCCCCTTACCTCACATCGATGTGTTGGTTGATAACACGGCTGGCTATGAAACTCTCTCGTTTATGGATGGATTTTCGGGATATAATCAGATCCGTTTGGCGGAAGAGGATCAAGAGAAAACGTCATTCACCACACCTTGGGGAACTTACTGATATTTGGTCATGCCGTTTGGTTTGAAGAATGCTGGAGCTACTTATCAAAGGGCTATGATGGCAATATTTCATGACATGATGCATGTGTATTTAGAGGTGTATGTGGATGATTTACTGGTAAAATCTAGGAGTAGGGCAGAACACTCCAGAGTTCTAGCTAAGGTGCTGCAAAGATCAAGAGAGTTCAATTTGAAAATGAATCTAAAAAAGTGCGTATTTGGTGTTTCGTTGGGCAAATTGCTTGGTTTCATTGTGAGTAAGAGGGGTATCGAAATAGATCCCTACAAAGCTAAGGCAATTAGGGATATGCCACCTCCGAAGAATCTGAGAGAAGTTCGAGGGTTAATCGGAAGGTTGTAATTCATTCTCCGGTTTGTGTCCCAGCATTCACAAAGTGCAAACCTTTTTATGAGTTAACCAAATCAGGAATTGAGTTTTGTTGGGACTCTAAGTGCCAAAAGGCTTTTGAAGGACTGAAGGAATATCTGGCCAACCCACCCGTCCTAATTCCTCCCACGCCAGGCAAACCTTTAATCCTTTATATCTCAGTTCTGGATGACTCTGTGGGAGCCGTCCTAGAACAAGTCGATGAAGCGGGCAAGGAAAGGGTGACCTATTACTTGTCCAAACTCCTCAACCCCTGTGAGCAGAAGTACACGGCTATAGAGAAAACCTGTGCTGCCCTTGTCTGGGTAGTGCAAAAATTGAAACACTACTTTCTAGCTCATGAAGTCCATCTGATTGCCCGAATGAACCCTATCAAGTTCCTTCTAGAAAAATCTATCCTCACTGATAGGTTAGCACGCTGGCAAAGCTTTCTTTCTCAGTTTGATATCACCTACATTCAGCAAAAGGCGATTAAAGGTTATGCCATAGCTGAGCATCTCGCTCACCATCCTCTCCCCAAATTCGATCATGTCCAATCAGAGTTTTCAGATGAGGAACTAATATCCATCAACCAATCAGATGATTACATGTGGACGTTATATTTTGATGGAGCTCTGAATTCCCAAGGGAAAGGAATTGGCATTGCCCTTCTGTCGCCTGAAGGCCTTACCTTCCCACTGGCATACCAGTTCAAATTCCCAGTTAGCAACAACATAGCCGAATATGAGGCTCTTCTAGCTGGCCTGGAACTCGCCCATTCTTTTCGTATCACCGAATTACGAGTTGTAGGTGATAGCCAACTCATTCTCCGCCAGGTGCTCACCAAATATCGCACATGCGATCCCAAGCTCAAGCCTTACCAAGAACTCACTGCTGCCTTTGTCAAACTGTTCACCAAACAGATCTTTGTCCATGTCCCCCGTCATTAGAATATTCTGGTCGATGCCCTCGCCTCGTTGGCATCATCCTTAAGCTTCCCTCTAGGTAGATGGTTTGATTCCATTTCCATCTACAAGTGTCACGCCCCTGCCGTTGATGACGCTTCCTACGTAGATATCAAAGATAGGATAGCAAGGAAGGCCCTATAGGAAGAAATCCTTGAGAAGAGGGAAATCATGTTGGTAGAATTAGAAGAAGAATTGGCTGATGAGGAGAAGCCGTGGTTTTACGAAATTGTCAAATATTGCAAAGATCAGTCCTACCCTGGAGAAGCCACACCGGAAGATAAGAAAGTCATAAGGAGAGTGGCTCATAAATACATGCTGGTTGTAGGAGTGTTGTACAAGAGAAGCCTTACAGGTGTTCTTCTAAGATGTCTTGACGATGAGGAAGTCTGAAAATGTGTTGAGGAAGCACACTCTGGTGTGTGCGGTGGCCATGTGAATAGCCAAATGCTTGCTAAGAAAATCCTTCGGCAAGGCTTTTACTGGCCCACCATGGAAGATAATTGTGCCGTCTATGTCCGTAGGTGTGTCAAGTGTCAACTTCACGCCGACAAGATTCACTCGTCATCTTCTTCACTTCATTCAATATCCTCCCCATGACCTTTTTTCATGTGGGCTTTTGATATCATTGTCCTCTCGGTGACCCGAACTCCCTTACTAAACAAAAATCTTGCATCCTTACTGTAACGGAGTATTTCACCAAATGGGCTGAAGCTGAAGTTTACGCGGAAATCAAGGCGTCAATAGTCTACAAATTCATCATGAAGAACATCATCGTCAGGTTCGGCATTCCAAGCACTATCATCACCGACAACGGGCCGCAATTCATTTCTCAGAATCTTCAGGACCTCTGCAAAAGGTATAAAATTACATTGCATCATTCATCACCATATTATCCACAAGGCAATGGCCAAGCAGAGGCCACTAATAAAACGTTGATAAAAATCATAAAGAAAACCTGTGAGTCTAGCAAGTTCTCGGATTGGCCAGAAAAGCTTATCGAGGCTCTATGGGCCTATCGCACTTCAATCCGTACCCCCACTGGGCAAACCCCGTTCGCCCTTACTTACGGGATGGAGGCGGTTGTTCCGTACGAGATCTTAGTTCCTTCTCTCAAGGTACAGTTGGACAAGGAGCTTCCACTCGACAAACGTCGTGACTCACTTCTTGCCCAATTGGAACTCTTAGACGAGAAGTGGTTGACCGCTACCGAGCATGCACGTGTTTACCAGAATAGACTCGCGTGTTTTTATCAAAAGAAAATCATTGAGAGAAAATTTAAGGTTGGTGAGATGGTAGTAAAAAGGATTTTTGTAAAACCTGGGGGGCCGCGTTCTAAACTCCAACCCAATTGGGAAGGACTGTACGTAATTCAGGCTGTACATCCTAGCAATGCTTATATGCTAGTCAACGCTGAAGGGGCCGAGCTATCCCACCCTTGGAATGGGGTTTATCTCAAGAAATTCTACCCGTGAGACCTTGTACATAGCTATTCAAAAATAAAAAAAGAGAAAAGAAACCAAACAAACAACAAACAAACAAAAAATGCTAATGCCTGGTGATCATCGTGGGGTCAAGTCATTGCATCCATCCTTCATGCTAGGACAGGGCCCGTTAAGGTTTGGTAAGTCTCGGGTCTTGGTCTGCAAGAACCGGGGAGATCCATGTCCGGTCATGTTGGCTTATGCCCACTAAAAGGAGGCCAACGTGCACACACGCACGTGTTTTATCCAAAATTGGTAGCATCGCCTATGGTGGGGCCCCACCACGAAGGTCTCCAGGAAAGCCCTAATCTTTATTCTCTTCCTCTTCGACCCAATGAGACAGCCAACGCCCTTAAAACGCTGAGCATAGGGAACCAAAGTACAATCACCTCAAGGCAAGAGTAGGATCTATTTCCTCGAGCCTGGATCAGAGCACGAGAAGAGGGCAGTGTCCCCGCAGGCATACAAGGGGGATTTCAAAAATGTCAAATGACTATATCTCCCTCAAAAAAAATGGTGAAATGAAATTTTAAAGTCAAATGAAAAAGTCTGAACGTGGCCATGCCGGATTCCAATAAACGAAACTCCTCAAAGCAAAAGTCAAATCATACAAAAGGGGCAACGAAATGCAAATGCTCGAGACTTGGTCCAAATTTGCCCGAAAGGGGAGAGTCAAGTGGGTCCCTATTGGCTCGCTGGGTTAACAATTTTACCGGTCCTCTCAGACGGTTTGTCCCCCGCACTCTTCCTTCTCCCCCCGAAGATGAAGGCTCAATGGAGGTCCCGAAGGGTGAACCCCGCTAAGGTCTGCGACCTCGTTTTAACAAAAACACACATGGTTGTCCACTTTGAAAAGCAAAAGCCATCGCCATGAAGGAGTCTCGGTGTTTCTGATAGGTCAAGACCTCTACTTACCACCTTGTTGTCTTCTTATTCTAACCTCGGGCTTGGGCTAATGCAAGCACGTCACCTATGGGTGCGACGGCGTCTGATTCCGAGTCAGCGTCGCGCGGTTGGCCGTTTGGGTTCCAGGGTGTTCCACTATATACCATCTAGAGTTGCGAGGAAATAGACCCGGGTCGGGCAAATCCTTTACCTCGAACGCTTTTTGGGTGTATCCTTGTGGTCGGAAGCAACTGGTAGCCTAAGCGTGGCATGACGGCATTGTCATCGGGGTAAGTCTTAACTGGCGGGACTGTCATTCGAGGAGTCTAGAGGCCCAAATCAACTTAGATGTGCATTTAGGATACCCAGGAGGTTAGCGAGAAATCCCCGTCCTCATGTAGGTTAAGTGCCATATGGGTGGTCACCGGGCATCAGTGACAAAAATACACCAAGTCACAAAATCTAACAAAAAAAAATAAAAACAAAAACAAAAAAGAGAGAAAGAACCAAAACAAAAGAAAAAGAAAAAGAACAAAAATAAAAATAAAAATAAAAATAAAAATAAAAAAATAACAAATAACAAATAACAAATAACAAAAAATAACAAAAAAAGAAAGAAGGAAAGAACAACAAAAAAAATCATCATTTGTCTGCTCGCATCATGCGTATGATCACTTTTCAATTCCTGTTTGCATTTGCCTGCTTGCATGATTGCATTACTCAAAGTCTATTCATTTTACTCGCCTTAGTTGATTAAAGGCTTGGCCCCTTGACCCCTTATCAAGGACAGCTTTGAAACAATCGCCCACTTATTGAGCAAGGGGCCAAGCCAGAACGGAAGACTAACTTGTTTCTCTAGAGCAATGTATGCAGGAGTTGAAAAGGAAAGAAAGAAGCAGTGAACAACAGACTGAATCTTCCCTTTTATCATTTCAAAAAAATGTGTACATTAAGTTCCTCTCTCTCTCTCCCGGCATCGCTTCTCTCACCACTCTCCGGGCCAGAAGCCCTGGAGGGTGCCGTTAAACCATACAAGGTAGTACCTCTGTCGCCCTGCATTACCCTTTCTGTCTCCACGCTCCGCCGTCGCTCTGCGAGGGCAGTGAAGAAATTGATGACACGAAAGCCGCGCTCGCATGCTCTTCGATAACGCTCTTCACTGTCCCTCAGCCACTATTCAGCAATACCAAAACTGGTTCGGAGCTCAAATACTTGGGCCTCTAAGGCCCTCTTCTCTTCTCTCTCGGCGAATGTCTCGGCTCTCTCCCTTTCTCTGTCCCTCTCTTTCTCTACTCGTTCCCTCTCACTGTCTTCCCTTTCCAGCTAGAGGGTGACCCTCAGCTCCATGGCGTCTCGAGAACAGTTATCGTCTGAGCGACGCCGCAGCTCCTCCTCTAGCTCCGCTACCCTGGCTTCCCCTTGTGATGCACGAGCAAGCGCCTCTTGCATCTCTTCGATCTGTCATGACCGTCATCTCAAGAATGTGGCAAGTCGTGAACAAAGGGAATTCAATGGAGAAACCCTTACCTGCGCAGAAAGCATTGTCTCTGCCTCCGCGCCACGCTGTGTGGCACGAGCAAGTTGCTCATGGAGCAAATCAAGTCTCGAAGAAGGAATCCATAGACTGGAAGAGGCACCCTCTACCCCCACTGCTAGTGGGGTTGTGTCGAGCTGAGCACGCTATGATGGCGAGAAGTGACAATGAGTGGCTAAACACCAGGAACCTAGGGGTATAATTAGGAACATACATTTGCATACACACTCACCGAGGCACGCAAAGCTGCACGGGTGTCACCCAACTGTTTCTCCGTGTCCGCCAAGCGAGCTCGCAAGTTCACTATTATGATATCACGGGTATCCTGCAACCATGTCATAAGAGTTAGCATTACCCTCAAAAAAAAAAGAGAGTAAGAAAGGAGAGAGAATTACATCCACCTCTACAAGTCCTTGTTTCAGCGTATTTTTTCCCTTTCGTTCGCGCATCGATCAGCCAATCGACTAACTGGTAATCAACTGACTGATTGACGACGCGAGCGTGCCAGTCACATGAGTGACGATTTTATTGTGCGCTCATTCTGACCCATATCGGGCGAATGTGAGGTTCGGTCGGGACCAGCAGTCCGCCATACCATAAAGGCTATGGCATTAATTACATCCCTCACGAGGAGGGAACACCTTTGATTAATTGCCGAGATAGCGGGCTGTCGAAGCCGACGTAAAGAGAACTACATGATGATTATAGCAATGACAGGCAGGATGTAGCATTAATCATACAAAAGATGTGTAGTTTAATGGGAAAATGGATCCTCAGTACGTGGCGGAGGAAGCAGGTCCGAGGACCACCATCACACTAGCGAAAGCATGAATGCTAACAGATACGATGATGATGACGATGCAACAGCGTAAATCCGATAGCATGCCCTCTTCCTTCGGATTATACCGAAGAAAGGGAGATAGGACATCCATCCATGGAGAGCTGGAATGGAGACCCAAAAGAAGATCAGGCACAGGCCTGGGTCTAAAAAGGATTCAAATATGACGGAACCATCTGCGCCGTTCGTTAATATTCCCCTAAAAGACCATCGGAGGACATGCAACGGCAGAACTCCGAGGGTCAGCGGGGTAGCCGAAGAAATGTTGGGTTCAGCATAATGTAGGGGTGGAACCCCCCCCCCCCATTCATATATCTCCGGGCCCCGGGTGAATGACGATAATTCCCTCGCAAGATGCTGAAGGCTGGCTCAAAAGGTTGATGGGAGTAGGACCTCTGGGTTTGGGACGACTATTCTGGGGTTTAATGGGATTGTTGAGATGTCAAGATTTGAAGAAGAGCACCCACTAGTAAGGTGAAATGACACAGATATTAGTCGGCGCTGGAGATCCCGGCACGAAGGGCAGACGGCGCGAGGGGAGGGGGTTTAAAAGGGCATCGGCCCAGTCTGGTCCCGGCGCGAAGGAAAACGGCGCGATGGAGGGGCTCAGGGGGGGGTCTCGGCCCAGCCTGGTCCGGCGCGCCCTGGACCTCGGCGTGGCCTGGTCCCGCGTGCCACCCACCCGGCGCGGGTTTGGCGCCGAGAGGCAATGGCGCCGGGGGGAGGGGCGTTTTCTAAGGTTTGCAGAAGGGGTGTTTGTGAGGGTTTTATGGGCGTTCAATGGAGATTTCATGAAGCCAGGTGGGGGTTATAGGAAATGAGGGTGGATGCACTCCTGGGGGGGGTTCAAAGAGATCATCACTTATAAGATCTGTTCCCTGCGATGGCGAGAGGCCGTGAGATGATATGGCTCAGGCTGTTGCCATGTCGGGAGATTAAGCACTTAATTCCGATGAAACATCGTACCGTATAACGGAATAAAAAATCCTGGGCAAATTTTGACAGCATCTCCCCTTATTTTGGGAGTGTGCCAAGGGGGTATTATGGGATATCTACTCACGGATGCCGGAGTAGAAACCAAAATAGGTGCCGGGCGTAGCCCGTAATTCAAGGAGGGCCGGATCATACGAGATCCCATCCCCTTGTTGTAATCTTCCCAACTCAGTCGATCGGAGGTCATGCAGAGGCAGAGCTCCTTGACTTAATGGGTTATAGAATGTAAGGGGCGCTACCCCTGTTTGATATAGCTCCCGTGAGGACAGAGGGAAGGGCGATGCACACCCATGGGGCAGGACGTGACGGACAGAGGCTGTATGGGTTATTGGCACGGGCATGAAAGCATCAGGATGGCCAACAAACACATAGGCGTCAATGCAGAGAAGAAGGGTTGGTTGTCGGCACGAAGGCCAGATAGGTTCGGCGTGGTAGGGGAAGCCTAACCGGCGCGACAAGTCCCCGGCGCGAGACCTACGCCGAGGGGGAGTTCGCGCCGGGAAACTTTCCGATAGGGATTCCTTCTGTGGCAAGGGTTTCAGAGGGTTTTGGGCATTCAGAAAGAAAGTTTATTCAATGATTCGACCACCATTACGGGCAATCATAGGGAGGATAATCTGGTGTGAAGGTGGCCTTTCCTCTGGGACTTCACTAGGAGCGGAACCACCCACAGAAACTCAGGACTCTGGCCCTTATTCAACCCTCTTCATTTCACAGACGAGGAGCCATGAGATAGGCTGTCTCAGGCTCTCGTTGTGGATACGATGTTGAAAGAGCACGCGGCAGAAGAACCTTCAACAAAAATCAGAAAACCCGACGATGAAACACGCCTAGTTATCAGTATCCTTAGCGTATGGCGAACCTCGGATGCAGAGACAGAAAGAAGAGGGTAATGAAAGGACAGAGCTCAACCCATTCTTCTATTAACTATATCAGCCAAATGGCTTACACGCATGCGATTCAAGAGAAAGAAATCCAAGACCTTATCCCTGCAGACAGGGTTACATCGGCATCCGATGCTATTGAAGCAAAGATGCCAGAAATCGAAAATACAGAGGGAGAAGTTGAGACAGATAGGGAGGAGAAGCCGAGGAAGCTGTCGCTGCCCGCCGTTCCCACCTGGATCTTTCTTCGAACCTCTGACTCTTCCCTCTTCTTTTCTTCTCTTTCTTTTCTTTCAAGGGCTCTCGAACTCCCCCTTTCTCTTCGGTGGCTAAGCACTCTGCTTCTCTTCCTCTTTTTCCTTTTCTTTCTTTTCTTTCTTCTATCCTCTCTCTCTCTTTCGTTCGAAGGGCAGGCCTCTTATAGAGGTGAGGCTCTTCATGCATTCGGCACGAGCTTCCCGGCGCGCCAGAATCGCTTCTCCCGGCGTGACATCCGTCGGCGCGTCCTGTCTTGCTTGGGCTTGGCCCATCTATTTGTCATTCGGCCCAGTCGTCCAGGATACACTTAGTGAGCTCCTCTCGACAGTGGGGTTCTTGACCCATACATATTGCGACTCCACCGAGCCCATTTACACCTTGGATTCACACATGCATACGGGGCACTGTGCGTCTTGGCCCAGGAGTATCAGAGATGTCTGAACATCTGTTTCAGCAGGCAGATGATTGCCTAAGTGTTGGTGTAGTTTAATCAGCCTGACTATCTGAAAGATAGCAGCACTGAACAGCGACCTAGCCAGAGATGGCTTTAGTCGAACAGAATGATAGGGGTAGTGGGTTTCTTCTATTCAGACTCTCAGATCTCCCGGGGGTAGCACGTGAACTGTGCCCTCTACTGATCTTCAAAGCTGTGAATATGCTATAGTTTCTTCTGGTATATTTTGGGTGTCAACAAATGCCCCCCACCCGTAGGTGGCGTGAGTGAAGCATGAGTGATACGGGACATGCGGGTGTACATCACGTCACACACTGTGCTTCGTGGTCTCTTCAGGTCTGCTCCTGTGCATTGGCTATTCTTTTGACTCTGAGTCTTCATTCTGCTTTGCGTGACTTCCATGCTTTATAAGCAAATTTGGATGAACACCAGCATTTTTGGCTCGGCCTGATGATTGCATTATCCCCGGAGGGCTAATCGGTGCCATAGACGCTCCCGGCATTACCTTCTCGGCGCGGTGGTGGCCTCGGCGCAGGAATTCTCGGCGCGGTGCTCCCCTCGGCGCGGTGATCTCCTCGGCGCGGGGGCCATTCGGCGCGCCTTTTGGCGCGTCCGGCCGGTCGGCGCGGCCGCCTTCTCGGCGCGCCTTCTGGCCGGGGCGCTATAAGCGCCGAGAGGGGGAGAGAAGGGCTCATTTGCTCCTGAGCCTTCTCTCTCCTCCTCCCCTTCTCCCTCCGTCGCCCGGGAATCGGTCGGCGTGGAAGTCTCCCTCCGGGGAATTTTGTTTCGGGACTCCGTCCCTGTTTATTTCGGAGTCACCCCCTCTTGGTGGGTGTTCTCCCATTTAACTTCTGGGCATGCTCTCAATAAAGGGGAGATGCTGTCGAAATTTTCTGAAAATTTCTTTTCCATATATATTTTCTTTATATCACCTTCTTATTCTTTCTTCCTTGGTTTTATATTTGCAGCTCGCTGGAGATGGCTTCTTCTTCTAGCCGCGTTGCCTCTGGCAGTGCTGATGTTGAATCTTCTCCTCAAGGCAGGGCTTCTGGTCCCGTTGTGACTTGGAGGAATGTTGGACAGCTGGACCGGGGACTTGGGAGGATTGCCATAGTTGATGAATCCTCTGGCTCCGAAACAGATACAGTATCCGCCTCTCGCATTGTAACTGTCGAGGGAGGACTGGACTTCAACCGCGATGACGACTACCGTGCGGACTTCCCGAAGGATCGTCACCTCGCGCCTTACATTTGTACCTTCAACGTCTCTGGGAAGAGGGACGTCATGCTGGCTCGGATGGTGGAGCGGGCCATGCTGCTGGACCGGGACAGCTTGAAAGGTTCTGTGTACCGTGGCGATACCATATATCTTCCGGGGGAGCGGCGCAAATGGAACGCCGTCTTAGGGGTAACAGAGCTGGAGGCAGAGCAGAAGATGCTGACACGGGCTCCAGAATTCACACCAGCCAGGTGGGACAACACCATAGGTCGGGTTAACAGGGAGAAACCCGGCTACGGTTTATTCTTGGCGCCCATCAAGTGGGGCTACAGAGAGGAACCGTTTGTGCTGAACTGCTTGGCTGTTCAATTCAAATTTCAACTGGCAGCTGGGTGGTTTGCAGACACGAAGGTGACAGATGCTCACCTCTTCCGTGTAGGGGCGGTGGAATTTACAGAGTATGTTCTGAAAGAATATGCACCGCTGCTGGTCAGGGCCGGGGTGTACCACAGTGTGTATGCATCCCGCTTCAGGTATCCCATTTCAAAGGGGCTGTGCTGTGGCATGTTCGAAGTATTTTGCCCGCAGTTCAATACTTTCTATACGGCAGAAGGTGAAACCTCTCTGGATCTATGGAGCCTATCACAGCTATCGGGCCTGCCGATTAACGGAGAGCCCTATGAGGAGGTCTGCATTCATGACTTCATCAAGGACGAAACAGACGGCGAAGGTGAATATTACTTCGGCTATTCGTACCGGTACTTGATGAAGGCATACCGCTCCCTCTGCCTGACGCTGAATAGGGGATCCTCAAAGGGATACCGGCCCCGGGAGAAGAGCAGCAAACTGAGAGTCCGAGCAGGACATTGGATTCAGTATTTCTTCGGGGGCCCTTTGAAGTACAGTGAGTTCCCTCATGTAGCTCCTGTTGCGGGCAAGCCTAGTAGGCCGCCCAAGTTTAAATCGGAGCTGCCTGCTTCTCTTCGGGGGATAAGCCGCGGGGGGCCGAATCCGATGGGGGCGGATCCCCTCACCCATTGTGCTGCATATCTCACCTTCTGGCTATGTACTTTCGCTCTCCCGCAGGGGGATGAGACAGTCATTAGGCCGGAGGCAATATACCCGGCTTGTCAGATGGCTTGGGGCATACGGCTTGCAATATGTCCCGCTGCACTGTGCCTGATTTACAAATCCCTTGGGGATATTCATAGGCATCGGATCCCCCGCTCTTTCCGAACGGTGGGACCGTTTCATTTCTTTAATGCATGGGTGTGCAATTTATTCCCAGAGCTAGCTCCCCGGACTTTGCAGACAGTGACATTGTATCCCAGAATGCTGGAGTTTGCAAGTGCTGAGCCGGGTCCGGTGTCCCAGCAACTTTTCTCCATTCGCGGCCGACTGGCAAGGGTTCCGACGGATTCGGCGGGGACTATCCACTTTTGGAATCTGGCCGCACATTCATCTCCATTGGTGAATCGTCAGCGTGAGTGTAAGCTCGAGGCGGTGGAGACCTTCACACACTTCATTTCGGGCAACACCGTGACCCGACCAGTCTTGGAGCCTGAACTCGTTGACTGGGTGTTATCAATCCGCCCCAGTGTTTTAGTATTCAGAAAGGGGGGCGCAGTTTATTTGGAACCCTACTATCCTTTCAGGTTCGGCCGGAATTTCGGCTACGATCAGCACATTTCGCCTTCGGTTGCCCTGTTTCCTTTAGACAGCAGGTCAAAGCATGGCTCGACCGTCGTGGACGAAGGTCGCTCCTGGTGGGACTATTTTCACCGCCGGGACGCCAACACCTTCAGAGTGCCGATGCCGAACCGAGTCCCCCGAGTCACTCCAGAGTACATAAAATGGTGGAATGCTCGCACGAGCTTCTACCGCAATGCCCGGATGACATGCTGGGACGTGGCCGAGCGCGCTTTTCTGAGCCAGCAGCCTGGGCCCGTCTTTGACATTGACGAAGCTCATTTGAAGAGATTATTTTCTCACCACCCGAAGGAGGCAGAGGCATATATAGCGGGCAGGAAAGCCATCAAGGAGGGAGTAGCCGACCCACTGACACCCGTTCTTGCTGATATAAGTGAAGATGCTTTCACGCAGAATCTAGAACACCTGTGCCAGATTGGTGGTTCCCGCCTGGAGCTTCAGCAGTATCCGTTCCCTATCGAGGAGCCGCTCTCCAAAGCAGTTTCATGGAAGTGCGAGGTGGATCGCTTTTACCCGTGTCGGGCGTTTGTTAATAGAGAGGACAGAACCCCGACATACTATCAGCATACATCCTGGCTGTTTGTCCTGATGAGCATCCACGGACTGACCCTTGAGAGTCCCGCAGCTGGTGTTCTGGACAAGCCTCTATTTGTATCTTTTCATTATGCCGATGTCTGGGGCTTTGACCACCTCGGCTTGTATCATTGTATAGCTTCGCACGGACATGCGGACCTGGCCGATCTAGTTGACAAGTGTAAGAAGATCGGCGACGTCTGCTGGCTTGTTCGGGAGGCTGCATCCCGAAGCAAGGAGGTGGCTTACCAGTATTGGCCACTCTCATCTTTTTACAACGGCCGGGCAGGTAAGCGCTCCTCTGTTGACATGTAGATTAGTTTGTTGCCTTGCTCCTTCATAACGGCGTGCGCTTCACTTGACAGACCGTCCGGATATCAAGCAGCAGGGGCTTTATAGAAAAATCATCTCCCAGGCACAGAAGCCGGAATATTTTGAGGTCCCTGCACCAGCGCCGACTACTACTCCACTGCCGCCTGGCAAAAAGAGAGCGGCCTCTGCAATGAAAGTTGCAATAGGCCGAGCGAGGAAGGCTCGGAAAACTTCTTCCAAGCGGCCTTCGACTGATGCGCCTGAGACTCCCCTGCCCGAGGTGCCATCATTTGAACAGTTCGCCGCTCGGAGAGAAGCTACTCAGCAAGCAGCTGAAGGTGACATTATTTTCCTTGTGTGGTATAAAGGGGATGCTCTTTTCACGGCACTTTCATTTTCATTTTCATTCATTTCATCATTTTTTGATGTCTTCTTTGTATGGCTTCAGCTCAAGGAGTGGCTGACACCACATCTGCTGAGGAAACCGCCCTGGAAGCCGGAGAGATAGGGCCCTCCGTCATAGCCCCGGTAGGGGTGACTAAGACAGTTGGAGCTGCAGAGGGGAGTCTCCCCGCTGTTGAGGAGGATGTCAGACTTCCTTCTCCTACGCCTGCCAGCGAGGCCGATGGTGAGTTGCACAATTGTGGTTCTTTAGGTTGTCCCTTTCATTGGGCTTTACATCCTGCCTTATACACTTGTTTTGTTGTGATGGCAGGGGTGGTCAGCGCGGCGGCTGAGGCGCCTGTCATGGAAGCTCCTTTACAGCCCGCGGGACATAAGACTGCGCTGAAGAAGGGTGCTATCACATTGCGGCGTGTGCTTACCCGCTCAACGTCCCGTCAGGCGACGGAGGAGGCGGGCCAACCCGAGATCAGCATAGATATTTCTTCGAGTAGCTCTGCCACCCCTTCTGACGAAGAGACTGACCATCATTCTTCAGAAGGTGATGAACAAGTGTCTGCAGCAGACAGCAAAAGGGCAACGGCTCCCTTCACACTGTCAAGCGATGCTTTGATTTTCAGTCCTCCGAGGCTGCCGAGGGCATCATCCGAGGGAGTGTTGCAGGAGGAATTTGCTGGATTGGACGTGGAGGTGGAGATAACCCCTCCTTTTGCTGCCTCGTCTGCAGGGTTGGAATCTTCTATTCAGAGGCTTGAAGAGATGGATGACGTCATCATAGTAAACTCTGTTCGCCCCTTTACAGAGCCGCATATCCCCCTCTCTCTTTTTTGCCACCTTGGTGTTTACATGAATTTTCATTCCAGGAACCCGAAGCCGCTATTCATTCCCCGGCATCGACTTCTGGTACTGCTGTGGTTTCATCAGAGGCCTCGGATCTGCTACCGCTGGCCACCGCATCTCCTTCAGGGACAATCACCCTACTCCGCCCTGTGCCGGTGAGGATAAATGCGGCTGCTGGGGGATTACCCTCGGAGCCGAGCCCGTCGGGGGAGAGTCTCGCCCTGGCGTCGACGACAGAGTTGAGGGCTGAGGTTGACCCGTAAATGGGGGTCTGCTTTTGTACCGGCGGCCATAATGACGATCGCGCCTGATTCTGCAACTCCATTTGTGCCGGAGCCAGAGTTAGAACCTCTGTCCCTCCTAGGCTCCGTTGAAGGAAGCCCTAACAGGAGTCTGACGGAGCAGGAACATGCTGCCGTGGTATCTGCTTCTTCGGCTTTGACGGCCGTTCCATCTTCCTCTTCCGAGCCGGACACCGGCTTATGGGCCTCCATAGACAGGGAAGTGACCTTCGAGGTGTCTCCGGCGGCTTCCCTGGGCATTACCTCATCGGAGGAATTTGTCTGGCAGCATCTAGAGATGCTGCGTCAGGTTGTGGAATCTCAGCCAGCGCTGTCTTACTCCCAGTTGAAGGAAGTGGCTGCGCGACTGACGATCGGGCTGCAGGCACTGGGCTGCCCTCTAGATATCTGGACCCAGCGGGTGCTTTTCTTGTTGAAGTTTGTGAATCGCCGGGACTTTCTCGAGAAGATGATGGGCGACCGACTGGCGGCCCTCAAACTGCAGAGAGTTGACTGTCAGGCGGAGCTGACGTCTCTGATCTCTGATCTTCAGGAGAGCAGGGCTCAGGTTGAAGCTTCCGTAACCCAGGCGCACATTCTACGTAGCCGACGGGAAGAACTCCGCGCTGAATTGGCTACTATAGAAGCCGAGATACCGCGGCTAGAGGCTGCGGAAGTCCAAGGCATCGAAAGAACTTCTTTGCTGGAGGGCCGAGTCGCGTCTCTGGAGATTGAGGTGACTCGGGTTCAGGAAGAGGAAGCGCAGCTCCATGAACTGGGGGCGGCTCCTCATGTTGGGCTTATTGACTTTGCTGATATCTTCAGGCGGTCTTAGCTGATCCGCCTTTGTAATATGTCCCCTCAGAAGGGCTCCTTTTGTATTCACTTCCCCTTTTGTAATGAAGATAGAAGTTTCCTTCACTATATATATATTTTTTTGTGTTCACATCCGCACTTGCATTTGTTGTGTCTTGCGGCAATTCTGGCGACCTTCTTGGAAGTACCTCCATGTCCGTGTAGCAGGAGAGCGTCCACCCTCTCAAGGAAAGGATGGGGGCCTCGCTCCACCGCGGGACGGGGTTCCAGAAGTTGTCAGGTTGGCGCTGACATAGGTCTCACTGACAAGAGGCGTCGAAACCGTGACTGCCGGTTGCTTGTGGTAATTCTATTATTGACCCTGATTGGGGAGATATTGACCGACCTTGTCGATGGTGACACAGGTCGAAAGGGTAGACGGTCTTGCCGATGCTGACAAAAACCGGATGGGGTAGCGACCGATCTTGCCGATGGTGACAAGGGTCGAAAAGGGGTAGACTGTCTTGCCGATGGTGATAAGAACCGAAAAGGGGTAGACTGTCTTGTCGATGGTGACAAGAACCGGAAGGGGTAGCGACCGATCTTGCAGATGGTGACAAGGGTCGAAAGGGTAGACGGTCTTGCCGATGGTGACAAAAACCGGATGGGGTAGCGACCGATCTTGCCGATGGTGACAAGGGTCGAAAAGGGGTAGACGGTCTTGGCAATGGTGACAAGAACCGGAAGGGGTAGCGACCGATCTTGCCGATGGTGACAAGGGTCGAAAGGGTAGACGGTCTTGCCGATGATGACAAAAATCGGATAGGTAGCGACCGATCTTGCTGATGGTGACAAGGGTCGAAAAGAGGTAGACGGTCTTGCCGATGGTGACAAGAACCGAAAGGGGTAGCGACCGATCTTGCCGATGGTGACAAGGGTCGAAAGGGTAGACGGTCTTACCGATGGTGACAAAAACCGGATGGGTAGCGACCGATCTTGCCGATGGTGACAAGGGTCGAAAAGGGGTAGACGGTCTTGCCGATGGTGACAAGAACCGGAAGGGGTAGCGACCGATCTTGCCGATGGTGACAAGGGTCGAAAGGGTAGACGGTCTTGCCGATGGTGACAAAACCGGATAGGTAGCGATCGATCTTGCCGATGGTGATAAGGGTCGAAAAGGGGTAGACGGTCTTGCCGATGGTGACAAGAACCGGAAGGGGTAGCGACCGATCTTGCCAATGGTGACAAGGGTCGAAAGGGTAGACGGTCTTGACGATGGTGACAAAACCGGATAGGTAGCGACCGATCTTGCCGATGGTGACAAGGGTCGAAAAGGGGTAGACGGTCTTGCCGATGGTGACAAGAACCGGAAGGGGTAGCGACGATCTTGCCGATGGTGACAAGGGTCGAAAGGGTAGACGGTCTTGCCGATGGTGACAAAAACTGGATAGGTAGCGACCGATCTTGCCGATGGTGACAAGGGTCGAAAGGGTAGACGGTCTTGCCGATGATGACAAAAATCGGATAGGTAGCGACCGATCTTGCCGATGGTGACAAGGGTCGAAAAGGGGTAGACGGTCTTGCCGATGGTGACAAGAACCGGAAGGGGTAGCGACCGATCTTGCCGATGGTGACAAGGGTCGAAAGGGTAGACGGTCTTGCCGATGGTGACAAAACCGGATAGGGTAGCGACCGATCTTGCGATGGTGACAAGGGTCGAAAAGGTATGACAATAGATGTATATTACCGGGATATCGGATGAAGACTCCGCCACGACCTCGAAAGGGGTCTTCCGGACAGAGAATGAATCATCACTATTCATCATTCAATTTTTTTATTCACGTTACTGACCTAAGCGCCCTTTCGGGTTTTCGCCGAAGCCAGCCCCCTTTTCCTTTTGCCCGCGCGCCCTTTCGGGTTTTCACGCGGCGGGGTACCCGATTTTGCCTGCGACGCCCTTTCGGGTTTTCGCCACAGCTGGGTTATAGCCATTTTTGCACCTGTCCTGATATAGGAACAAGTCTGGCGGGGTATCTCTATTTTTAACCCCATTTTCTTTTCTTTTTCTTTGTTTTGTATAGGATACAGAAGAACTGGACCATGAAAATGTTGACAGACCTTGTCGATGATGACAAGGATTGAACCCTGCTTCGGTTCGTTGACACCGGCTAGATGTCGAAGCAAAGGATATGGTCTATTAGCAAGGATATAAGATTCGAGTTAGGGGTAAAGCTTGACCGATCTCGCCGATGATGACGAGGGTCAAACACATGTTTATTGACCAGCATAGGTTATCGTCGAAACAAAGGTGGGTTTATTAGCAAGGACGGAAGGTCCAAGCTTAGGGGTAGGGATTGATCGATCTCGCCGATGATGACGACGGTCGACCATGGGTTTATTCATCATCATGGGTCACATGCCGAAGCAAAGATGGGATTATCAACAGGGACGTAAGGTCCAAGTGAAGGGTAGAGATCGCCGCTCTCGTCGAGGATGACGAGGGTCGAAAAGGGTTTATTCGTCGGCATATGTTACTGCCGAAACAAGGATGGGGTTGTCAACAGGGACGTAAGGTCCGAGTTGAGGGTAGAGATCGACCGATCTCGCCGATAATGACGAGGGTCGAAAAGGGTGTGTTAAAGGTTTTCCGGCGGGACTTTGATGATTGTCCCTTTCGGAGTCTTATTGGGTGGAGAATAGGAGAGGCATTTGGAAATTACCACTTTACCGACTCAGGCGCCCTTTCGGGTTTTCGCCGAAGCCAGCCCCCTCTTGCTTTTGCCCACGCGCCCTTTCGGGTTTTCACGTGGCGGGGTACCCGATTTTGCCTGCGACGCCCTTTCGGGTTTTCGCCACAGCCGGGTTATAGCCATTTTTGCACTTGTCCCGATGTGGGAGCAAGTCTGGCGGGGTATCTCTATTTTTAACCCCATTTTTATTTTGACTTCTTTCCTTTCTCTCTTTTTTTATTCGGAATGCGAGCCGAGAGAGGGTAGCTTGATCAGGGCGAAATGCCGCTAACCAAGGAGAAGTAGCTTGATTAGGGCAGAAAGCCGCTTGATCACAGAGAAGTAGCTCGATTAGGGCGGAATGCCGCTAACCAAGGAAAAATAGCTCGAGTAGGGCGGAGTGCCACTAATCAAGGAGAAGGTATAGCTTGATTAGGGCGGAATGCCGCTAACCAAGGAAAAATAGCTCGAGTAGGGCGGAATGCCGCTAAACAAGGAAAAGTAGCTCGGTTAGGGCGGAATGCCATTAGACCAAGGAAAAGTAGTTTGATCAGGGCGGAATGCTGCTAACCCAGGAAAGGTAGCTTGATTAGGGCAGAATGCCGCTGATCAAGGAGAAGGTAGCTCGGTTAGGGCGGAGTGCCACTGAACCAAGGGAGGGGTAGCTTGGTTAGGGCAGAGTGCCACCAGACCAAGGAAAGGGTAGCTCGGTTAGGGCGGAATGCCGCTAACCAAAGTGTAGCTTGATTAGGGCGGAATGCCGCCAAACCAAGGGGAAGGTAGCTCGGTGAGGGCGGAGTGCCACTGAACCAAGGGACGGGTAGCTCGATTAGGGCGGAATGCCGCTAAACCAAGGAGAAGGTAGCTCGGTTAGGGCGAAGTGCCACTGAACCAAGGGAGAAGGTAGCTCGGTTAAGGCGGAGTGCCATTAAACCAAGGAGAAGGTAGCTCGGTTAGGGCGGAGTGCCACTGAACCAAGGGAGAAGGTAGCTCGGTTAAGGCGGAGTGCCACTAACCAAAGTGTAGCTTGATTAGGACGGAATGCCGCCAAACCAAGGGGAAGGTAGCTCGGTGAGGGCGGAGTGCCACTGAACCAAGGGAGAAGGTAGCTCGGTTAAGGCGGAGTGCCATTAAACCAAGGAGAAGGTAGCTCGGTTAGGGCGGAGTGCCACTGAACCAAGGGAGAAGGTAGCTCGGTTAAGGCGGAGTGCCACTAACCAAAGTGTAGCTTGATTAGGGTGGAATGCCGCCAAACCAAGGGGAGGGTAGCTCGGTGAGGGCGGAGTGCCACTGAACCAAAGGACGGGTAGCTCGATTAGGGCGGAATGCCGCTAAACCAAGGAGAAGGTAGCTCGGTTAGGGCGGAGTGCCACTGAACCAAGGGAGAAATAGCTCGGTTAGGGCGGAGTGCCACTAAACCAAGGAAAAGTAGCTCGATTAGGTGGGAATGTCGCTAATCAAGGAAAGTAGCTCGATTAGGGCGGAATGCTGCTAACCAAGGAAAAGGTAGCTTGGTTAGGGCGGAGTGCCACTAGACCAAGGAAAGGGTAGCTTGGTTAGGGCGAAATGCCGCTAACCAAGGGGAAGTAGCTCGGTGAGGGCGGAGTGCCACTGAACCAAGGGAGAAGGTAGCTCGGTTAAGGCGGAGTGCCATTAAACCAAGGAGAAGGTAGCTCGGTTAGGGCGGAGTGCCACTGAACCAAGGGAGAAGGTAGCTCGGTTAAGGCGGAGTGCCACTAATCAAGGAGAAGGTATAGCTTGATTAGGGTGGAATGCCGCTAACCAAGGAGGAGGTTGTTCCGACAGATCACTCGAGGTGTGTCGGATGCGCCGCATGATACAGCTTAATGTGTTTTCCGTTGAGGGGAGAGAACTGGATGACTCTTTTGTGATCTACAAGGACGTAGGCACCCCCTTCATATACTCGGCGGACGATATACGGTCCGACCCAATTTTCGACCAGCTTCCCTTTGGGGTTAGAGGCCATCACTTCTCTTCTTTTGACCATCACCAGGTCTCCTTTCTTGAACTCTCGACCCTTGACTAACTTGTCAAAAGCACGGGCCATGCGAGCTTGGTAGAGTTGGATGTTTTGTTGCGCCTGGAGGCGTTTTCCTTCGAGCTCAGCGAGCTCTTCCAATCTTCTTTCTGCATTGGTCTGCTCACCATTGACTAATTCGTGCTGGATGGCAACTCGCAATGAAGGAACTTCAAGTTCAATCGGCACTACAGCTTCCGACCCATAGACAAGGGAGAAAGGTGAACAGCCGGTTGGGGTCTTGTAGATAGTACGATAAGCCCAAAGTGCTTCGTACATCCTTTCTTCCCAATCCTTTTTGTTAGACTTGACAGTCTTTGCCAATAGCGTGCACAAGGTCTTGTTAAAGGCCTCTGCCAGTCCATTGGCTTGAGGGTTGTAGGGGGACGATGTCCTCCAGTCAATTTTGTATTTGTCGGCTAGCCGGTAAACCTTCTGATTTCTGAAATGGCTGCCATTATCAGAGATGATTCGGCTGGGGATCCCGAACCGAATATTACATTCTGCCGGAAGAATCTTGCAACTAGTTCTCCGGTCACATCTCTTAGTGCTACTGCCTCCGCCCATCTGGAGAAATAGTCTGTAGCTGCTAAGATGTATCTGCATCCTGATGAAGATGCTGGTAGTGGCCCTACCACGTCCGTGCCCCACTGAGCAAACGGCCAACTTGGCAGAGTGGGATGCAGTGGCACTGGAGGCCTCCTCGCCACATTAGCGTGTTCTTGACATTTCTGACAAGCTTTGGCAAACTTGCAGCAATCATCAAATATAGTGGGCCAATAATAACCCAGCTTCTTTATCTCAATTTTCATTTTCGGGCCAGCCTGGTGTGCTCCAGCTGATCCTGCATGAACTTCTTGCATCACCCGTCCCGCCTCTGCTGAAGACAAGCAACGGAGTAGGACTTTCCTTCGGGCATCTGCCATAATTCGGAACAAGGTCCCGCTTCTCATCTCGTAAGAATCCTTGATCCTCAGGAGCTTCATTCTCTGTTCCTTTTCTTTTGGAAGTTGCTGGTGTTGAAACCAGCGTAGGAGATGCTCTCGCCAGTCGGGCTGCTGAACCCCTTCGATGACTGCTACTTCCATCTCTTGTTCGTCGGCCAGAACCTCTGTTACGCTGGGGACCTGTCGGCGGTTGATCACTGTTATATTCAGGCTTGTGTCTGGCGGGACCGCCAATGAACTGGCCAGCTTAGCGAGGGCGTCTGCCTGAGCATTCCGGCCTCGATTGATGTGCTTGATGCTGATGAAGTAAAATCTTGACATCAGGCGAGTTGCCAACTGGTGATAGGGGAGGAGCTCTTGCTTTCGCACCTCGAACTCTCCTTCCAGCTGTTTTATAACTAGCATGGAGTCTCCGAATGCTTCCAGCATCTGAATTCCCATGGACAGAGCAATCTGCAACCCGATTATCAGGGCTTCATATTCTGCTTCATTGTTTGTGCATTGTTTGTTTATGGAGCAGGAAGTATGCACCACTTCTCCTTCTGGGGACTTCAAGACTATGCCTGCTCCTGCTCTGACCCTGGATGACCCGGTAGCAGAGGTGTCAATTCTGGAAGCGCCATCAAAGTATAGCTGCCATGAGGAAGGCTGTACTTGGGCGGCTTCTAGGGTCTCATCCTCGGGAAGTTCCGGTTCCCACGGGCTTTCCCCGGGCACTGGGTGCTCAGCGAAGAAGTCTGCAATAGCTTGACCTTTGATGGCCTTGCGCGGTACGTAGGAGACATCAAACTCCATAAGGATTACCGCCCACTTGCCCAGGCGGCCTTTGAGTGCCGGCTGGGACATAATATATTTCAGGGGATCCTCCTTGGACACCAAGCTGATTTCATGCGACAACATATAATGCCGGAGCTTTTTGACTGCGAAGACTAGTGCCAGGTAGATCTTCTCAATATAAGTATATTTCTCTTCAGTTCTGACCAGTCTCCGACTGAGGTAATAGAGGGCTTGTTCTTTCCCCTCTTCATTATTCTGGGCTAGCATTGCCCCCAGAGAATTGTGTGTAGCTGCTATATACAGTATCAACGGCCGTCCTTTCACCGGTGCCCCCAATGCCGGAGGAGTCTTCAGATAGTCTTTTAGCTTGTCAAAGGCTGTCTGGCAATCTTCATCCCAATAAAAGGGAACATCTTTCATCATCAACTTGTGAAAAGGCTGGCATCGCCCTGACAAATTGGAAATGAACCGCCGGATATAAGCCAAGCGGCCTTGCAGTGACCTCAGCTCGGAGATGTTCCTTGGTGGAGGTAACTCCTGTATTGCCTTGATCTTTGCGGGGTCTATCTCAATCCCCCGGTATCGGACGATAAAGCCCAAGAATTTTCCGCTCGATACTCCGAACGCACATTTCATAGGATTTATTTTTAGCTCATGCTGCCTCAGCCTCTGAAAAACAATCCGGAGGTCTTGCAGGTGATCTTCTTTTCTTCTGGTTTTGACCACCAGGTCATCTATGTAGCACTCGACCTTGTGGTAGAGCAATTCGTCAAAAATTTTGGTCATTGCGCGCTGATAGGTTGCGCCAGCATTCTTTAGCCCGAATGGCATTCTCTTGTAATGATAAATGCCTTTAGGAGTTCGGAAAGTAGTATGGACTCGGTCATGCTCCGCAATCCAAATCTGATTGTAGCCGGACGACCCGTCCATGAATGACAGGGTCTCGTGACCGGTTGTAGCATCGATCATGACTTCTGTTATTGGCACCGGAAAGTCATCTTTAGGGCAGGCTTTATTTAGATCTCGGAAGACAACACAAATCCGGATCTGTCCATTCTTCTTTTTTACGGGGACAATATTCGCTAGCCATGTGGTGTACTGATTTTCTTCAACAAATCCCACATCAATGAGCTTGTCAACTTCAGCACAGATTCGGGTGATGAGTTTCGGCCTCATACGCCGCGGCGGTTGCTTCACCGGCTCGGCTTCGGGGCTGATTGCTAGCTCAAGTTGTGAGACGGCGGGGCTTAGACCCGGCATCTCTTTGTAAGTCCAGGCGAAGCAATCCCGGTATTCTAGCAGTAGTTGAATGTACAGCTCCCGTTCTTCTGGGGACAGCTGGGCACTGAGGAAGGTAGGCCTAGGGTCCTTCTCATCTCCCAGATTGACTTCTATTAGTTCATCGACCGTGGCTTGGCCTCCGTCTTCTATCTCCGGAGGTGCCGGCTGGAGGTCAACGAAGTCTGGAATACCATCTTGAGGGTCGAGTACTTCGACTTCCTCGTTAGACACTGCCAGAGCTTCCTGCGGTCTCTTGATCTCTTGTGCTAGCGGCTGTGTGGATGGATCTATGGACACACCCGTTGCCGTTGCAGCTCCCGAGGGTGAGAGAACAGCTTCAGTGCTTGTAGATGAGGTTGCAGCCATGACAGGCCAGCAGTTGTTTGCCGCCGGACTCGGACAGCATATTGGATTCGTAGCAGAAGTTGAGGGAGTCTCGCCTTCTGGGACAGTTGTATCTTCCGCAGAAGTGGCTTTTTCTTTTCTGGTAGTCGGCTCCCCTTGATTGGAGTAAACCGAGGCTTCGTTGACTGGCAGAAAGGATGTTGAAGTCGTCATTAGTATGACCCCTGCGGAGGGAGAGACTTCTGCTTCTTGAGTATCTTCGGCTTCGCTGCTGCTAGCCGTATCAAATTCGGCTTGAAAGGCCGCTTCTTCAGGACGGACCTGCTCCCAGCATCGGCAGGAGATCAAGGTCTCCATTTGTTGATTCCAGGATAGAGCCAATTCAGCATGTTCTGCTTCCGCCGGATATTCATCAAAGGTTGCCCCCAGAGGGCTATCTTCAGTTGGATAGAAGGTGGAGATGGTATCCACCTCGTACCACCCACTGTAATAGTAGTCTTCCAGGGTGAAGCCCAGACCCGGATGTTGAGAGACACGTCTCATTTCTTTATCCAGATTTGCAGGATACCACATCTTCTGGAAAACTTCCTTGCATTTTTGAGGTTGATCGGGAGGGATGTGTTGCTTTTGAAACATCCTGGCCGTCCGATCAGTGGTAAATGCCAGGCCCTGAACAGGAACCCGCGGGTTGGCTAGATCCTCAGGGAGGCTGCAGTCTGTGTCCTCCTGAGTGGGATGCTCCTCAGCTGTATAGAACAAGCTGCTGGGCCCATCTTCCTGTGTCACCTCCCAGGCTTTGAAAGGTTCGACAGTGGGATCATTGAGGCCGGAGATTGGCTTGGTGAGGCCGGCCGGGACTCCGATGCGGTCGTGCTGTCGATCAACATGCACTTCCTTAGCTTTGGGGTATAATGCTGGGGGTGTCACCCTGCCGACATTTCCAGAAGCCGTGATGTGGGAGACCACCTTCGGCTTGACATATCCGCGCGGCGGTGGTGGATACCAACCGTCACCCGATCTATTCTTCGATGCCCCTGCGGGGGTCTCAGCTTCAGAAACCTTCCGGGGAGGCCCCGTATAAAGGTTGGCGTCCGCCAAGTGACATTCAAACACCTCGAATGGGTGGATATCAGCAAATATCCTCTCCTCCTTCCCCTGGAGGCTGTATTTGATGCATTGGTGGAGCGTGGAGGGCACCACCATATTTTCATGCAGCCATGGGCGGCCGAGCAGCGCTTTGTAGGAGGTGCGAGAGTCAATGACGTGAAACTGCACCGTTGTAGTGAAATCTGCCAGGGTCAGTGTGAACTCTGCCACTCCCATAGATACTTCACATTTTTGGTTGAAGCCAGCGATACGCATATCCCCGACTTTCTCGAGATGCACATTAAAGTGGTACCTCTCGTATATTCTATATGGCAGGATGTTGACTGCTGCACCAGGATCGACCAGAATCCGGTTCAGTTCTCTTCCGTTCAGGTGCCCTTTCATATATAGCGGCCTGTTGTGACTGGCAGTAGGTAGTAGCATGTCTTCTGGAGAGAAGGTCATACTGGCTTCTGGTATAGCCTCAGCTATGCAAGTTTCAAAATGAGCAGGCGTCTGCAGAGCAGTGATGATCGCCTGTCGAGTCTCTTCACTCAAAGAGAGAATTTCCCAGATCGTAAATCGAGCGGGAGCTTCTTGAGCAACTTCATTATTCGGCTCCAGCCCGGACATTGGAGAGCTTCATCTCTTCAGCCCATCTGGGCTTGGGGAGATTTTGGTTTGTGGGCCCTGACGGACCTGCTTCACCTTCCTCGGACTCGGCACCCTCTGGACTGGCATCGGCTATCGGGTCTTCTTTATTAGCTGCTGTAGGGAAGCCCCATCTGCATTTGCATCCTCAGTGGATTGCGCTGGCTGCGGGTGAATGACCCCGGGCGTAGGGTTAGCCTCCTGACAAGGCTGCTTCCCCTTTGACATCTTCATGAATTCAAGGAATGAAGGGACTGTCTTGCCCCCAGTCTTGTTGTATAGACCTGACGGAGGAGGGATTTGGACTCCCTTAACTTCCGGCGGAGGCGTCTTGTAGGGTTGCTCCCCTCTGAACATAATGTTGTGATTGGGTGGCGGCTGGCGCCCCCATTTCCGGCCTGACCGGGTGGCATGTGCAGCAGTTGCGGCCTCGGCCTTGCCTCCCCCAGCATGGGGTGTGAAGCAAATTTCTTCTTCTTCCTCTTCTCCGGGTAGGTTGAAGAGTGCTGACAGGGTATTGCAGGAGGCGACCTGTATTTTATGGGCCCCAGCGGCCTTTCTTTTCTTTTTCTTTTGCTTTTTCTTCTTTTTGGTTTCTGCAGGTGCTTGCCCCCAGAACAGGTTGCTCTCTTGAGGTGGTGCTGCTTCAGCTTCCTCCCTTTGCTTGAGTGAGAGTTGCTCCAGCTCTTGCCATGGGACATGGTCCCGTACCAGCAGAGGTTTCAGTTCGGGCTGCACATATTCATCAGCCCTTCAATTAGGTGTTGCAGTCGAAGGACTCCAGGATTGGTTTCCTTGATTACTGGCAGCGGAGTTTGTCTCCTCCTGTTGGTGTATGTATTCTGACAGCTGTAGGTGGAGTGACCCATACGGGTGCTACCACTGGCGGAGCAGGCCGGGGTGTAATGCCACGGATATGTGCCCCCTCTTTTGGGCGGGGTGCCCTCTTCTTCTTGTGCTTCACAGGGATTTGCTACCACCCCTGCTGCTCCTTCACGGGCTCCAGGAAATGGATTTCGTAGGTGCTCCGTGTGCTTGCTTCAGAGATCTCCTCAGGTAATGCCTGGTAGAGTGAGATCATGTTGACTGCTGCCCTCCTAAAAGGGGCTTCATGTGGCTGAGGGGGGTCTACTTTGTACTCTCCCAGCTCTATCTCATTTTTCTTCACCATCCCTTCGATGACGTCTTTGAAAACATAGCAGTCTTCGATTGGATGTCCCAACATCTGGTGGTAGGGGCAGAATCTTGGACTGTCTTTTCTTTTAGGTCCTCCGGCCTCCTTGGTTCAGGCAGAGTGACCATGTTGTATTCTGTTACCCAGTCGAACAGGACTCGGGTCTTGTCTTTTGGAAAGGAATAAGCTTTCTTCATTTTGTCCCTCAGCGAAGGACCTTCTTTATCATCTGGAGCTTTCGCAGGTTGCGGGGGAGCCGCTTTCTTGCCTTTCTCCTTCTGTTGCTCGAACGCCTTGATATCAAGCGCATTCGCTTCTTTAGGTGTGGGGCGCCGTTCCGCCGCCTTGCCTTTCTGGGCTATGCTGGCAGTTGACGTCGGGACAGGCTTGGCTAGAAAAGCTTCCACCTCAGCTACCACATTATTCAGCCGGTCGAACGACCGTATTTCCATACCAATCATCTTTTCCAGGACCTCCCTCCTGAGGTTTTGTTTACATATTTGCACAGCGTCCTCCTGATGCGGGGGCCGCTTACATCTCATTCCGAGGTTCCTCCACCTCTTGATGTAGTCAAGGGCTGTCTCATCTGCCCTTTGTTTTGTTGAATAGAGCTCGGCCACTGTGACCTCCCTCTCTGTGACATGGAATCTTTCTCTGAACTTCCTTTGCATATCTGACCAGTCATTAATTGACCCGGCCGAGAGACTGGAATACCATTCGAAAGCGAGCCCCGTCAGCGAGGACCCGAAGAATTTCAACAGGTATGACTCGTCGGTGGCCAGATCACCCATAACGGTCATATAATATGCAATATGCTCTTTTGGGGAACCTTTCCCGTTGAATTTGTCAAATTTGGGCGGCTTGTTGACTCCCGGGGGAAGTCGCTTAGCCGCATGGTGTTGCGGGTAGGGCACCCGATAGGCATCGAATGCGACGTAGTCGCCTTCGCTTTCTCTGCGAGCTTCAGCTCGATCATCCTTTCCACCATCATCCGGTTCACGACCGTGGGGTCAACCGGTTCTGGATAGAAGTGTGCTGGCTGCAGGTACGGGGTGACCAGGGTGGTCGCCTGTGGAGGATGCAGCAGCGGGGGTGTTGGGTGCACCTGAGGAAGCACCGGAGGTAGCAGCGGCTGAGGCTGTGGTGGCCGCTGTTGTGCTGTCGTCACGGTTGGTTCTGACGGCTGGGGTAGTGTATAGAGCGGTGGAGGGTCGTCTCGATGAGCCTCTCCCCGGGATGATTCACCCTGGACTTCGGGTGGTTTAGAGGTCGATGAGTGTTCAGTTTTCTCCATCAGCTGTTTCTTCAGGGAATCTATTTCCCGTTGATATTTTTGCAGCAGCATCAGGACTGATGGATCTATAGTGGTGGGGACACCTTCTGTGGTCTCCCCGGACGTACCCTCAGGCAGGATGTCGAGGAGTATGTCGTCTTCTTCTTCCGTCGTCACCACATTAGCGGTCAAGACGGGGGCTTTGTCATCCCAGTGGAGGTAGACCTGGGGCTATTTCTCTTTCATCATTGTCAGAAGCCCTCTTGCTGCTTCTGTCCTGCGGGTAGTTGGCCCCGGCCATATGGCTAATTGAACCAGTTCTTGGGGGTCTTCAGGAAGCTCCCCATATCGGCTGGGTACACCAGCCATGTTGCAAGTGAAAACCTGCATCCTTCTTCTTTGTCGATGGACCCTCCGCCTGGCTTGTTGCGGAAAGGTCAGCCTCTCGAACACAGAAACCCTTCTTCTTTCTTCCCGCTCGGGGAAGGCTTCATCGGCTTCGATCTCAAAGCCGTCATCGTATCCATTGTCATCGACCGACGACACCATCATTATATCCTCCATCTCTTCTTCATCTGCCGTTGATGGGCAGTAATCTTCTTTAGTGGCGACTGTCTGCATCAGCCACTGCTGTCCGAGTGAGGTGTTGCCCAATCCTCGGAAATAGCTTCTGACCAGGCAGGCCATTTCTTCTCGACCCCGTTCTTGATGTAGCACGGGGGAGAGTGGTCGACCTCCAGCAGGAGGAATGTAGGCCAGTCGAGCTCTGTCGGCTGGCTGTTGGAATCTTCGCCCCGTGGCAGGGACGTTGGCTTGACGGGCCGCAGCCCGGAAACTTCTGTGGCGCGGAGGATCCGCAACCACCTCTTCTCCCATCTTCGAGGGTAGGCCCCTTTCTCTTATCACCTCCGCATCGTCATTCACAGGATGGCGGCGGATGGGTGTCAGCTGGTGGACAGGTCGGGTCCGTTTGGGAACCCACACCTGTCTGAACTTCCTCGGCTTGAGTGCCGGGTTTCCTTGGCCATGGTGGCCGGCTTCTTTCATCTCTGCCCTCCTTCCAGCAAGGGCCTGATATGTGTTGTGGACAGGAACGTTTGGGATGACTCGGTCTGGGGTCACCCGCGCCGTGTGCCCGTTGAGGAAGACACGCATGCCTCCCACCAGCATTGACTTCCCGGACTGAGAGACAGTTCCGGTGATCACAGCAGTGTTCTTGCGAGCCTGGCGACGCTGACGTCCTCCAGGGGGTTTGTTGACTACAGCGGGGTGCGTCCCACGTACAACGTGGTGCACCATGCAGCTAGCGGCCGGGGCCGGATTCTTGAGCAAGTCGTTGCAGCGAGGAACCTTCAGAGGTTCCACTTCCTCCATAGCTTGCTTGGAAGGTTCCGGGGCTTCGACTTCTAGGATGTCGACGAAGGCCAAGCCCAGGAAGTTGGGGAAGCCTACAGCGGCAGGGAAGCTGCCGAATTCCATGGGTACCGCCAGGTACCCTTGCGCGTGTTCAGCAACTATCGACTGATCGAAGTCGACGCCAGCTATTCCATGAGTTGTCATTGTCTGCCTGCAAAGACAAACAGGAAAACAATCAGTAGTCTTTGAAAGGGCTTCGAAGCCCGAATATCTCGGCAAAGAGATGAAAGGTGACACCAGTCCCACCGGGCGTGCCAGACTTGTTTCAGCGTATTTTTTCCCTTTCGTTCGCGCATCGATCAGCCAATCGACTAACTGGTAATCAACTGACTGATTGACGACGCGGGCGTGCCAGTCACATGAGTGACGATTTTATTGTGCGCTCATTCTGACCCATATCGGGCGAATGTGAGGTTCGGTCGGGACCAGCAGTCCGCCATACCATAAAGGCTATGGCGTTAATTACATCCCTCACGAGGAGGGAACACCTTTGATTAATTGCCGAGATAGCGGGCTGTCGAAGCCGACGTAAAGAGAACTACATGATGATTATAGCAATGACAGGCAGGATGCAGCATTAATCATGCAAAAGATGTGTAGTTTAATGGGAAAATGGATCCTCGGTACGTGGCGGAGGAAGCAGGTCCGAGGACCACCATCACACTAGCGAAAGCATGAATGCTAACAGATACGATGATGATGACGATGCAACAGCGTAAATCCGATAGCATGCCCTCTTCCTTCGGATTATACCGAAGAAAGGGAGATAGGACATCCATCCATGGAGAGCCGAATGGAGACCCAAAAGAAGATCAGGCACAGGCCTGGGTCCAAAAAGGATTCAAATATGACGGAACCATCTGCGCCGTTCGTTAATATTCCCCTAAAAGGACCATCGGAGGACATGCAACGGCAGAACTCCGAGGGTCAGCGGGGTAGCCGAAGAAATGTTGGGTTCAGCATAATGTAGGGGTGGAACCCCCCCCCCCATTCATATATCTCCGGGCCCCGGGTGAATGACGATAATTCCCTCGCAAGATGCTGAAGGCTGGCTCAAAAGGTTGATGGGAGTAGGACCTCTGGGTTTGGGACGACTATTCTGGGGTTTAATGGGATTGTTGAGATGTCAAGATTTGAAGAAGAGCACCCACTAGTAAGGTGAAATGACACAGATATTAGTCGGCGCTGGAGATCCCGGCACGAAGGGCAGACGGCGCGAGGGGAGGGGGTTTAAAAGGGCATCGGCCCAGTCTGGTCCCGGCGCGAAGGAAAACGGCGCGATGGAGGGGCTCAGGGGGGGTCTCGGCCCAGCCTGGTCCCGGCGCGCCCTGGACCTCGGCGTGGCCTGGTCCCGGCGCGCCACCCACCCGGCGCGGGTTTGGCGCCGAGAGGCAATGGCGCCGGGGGGAGGGGCGTTTTCTAAGGTTTGCAGAAGGGGTGTTTGTGAGGGTTTTATGGGCGTTCAATGGAGATTTCATGAAGCCAGGTGGGGGTTATAGGAAATGAGGGTGGATGCACTCCTGGGGGGGGTTCAAAGAGATCATCACTTATAAGATCTGTTCCCTGCGATGGCGAGAGGCCGTGAGATGATATGGCTCAGGCTGTTGCCATGTCGGGAGATTAAGCACTTAATTCCGATGAAACATCGTACCGTATAACGGAATAAAAAAAATCCTGGGCAAATTTTGACAACATCTCCCCTTATTTTGGGAGTGTGCCAAGGGGGTATTATGGGATATCTACTCACGGATGCCGGAGTAGAAACCAAAATAGGTGCCGGGCGTAGCCCGTAATTCAAGGAGGGCCGGATCATACGAGATCCCATCCCCTTTGTTGTAATCTTCCCAACTCAGTCGATCGGAGGTCATGCAGAGGCAGAGCTCCTTGACTTAATGGGTTATAGAATGTAAGGGGCGCTACCCCTGTTTGATATAGCTCCCGTGAGGACAGAGGGAAGGGCGATGCACACCCATGGGGCAGGACGTGACGGACAGAGGCTGTATGGGTTATTGGCACGGGCATGAAAGCATCAGGATGGCCAACAAACACATAGGCGTCAATGCAGAGAAGAAGGGTTGGTTGTCGGCACGAAGGCCAGATAGGTTCGGCGTGGTAGGGGAAGCCTAACCGGCGCGACAAGTCCCCGGCGCGAGACCTACGCCGAGGGGGAGTTCGCGCCGGGAAGCTTTCCGATAGGGATTCCTTCTGTGGCAAGGGTTTCAGAGGGTTTTGGGCATTCAGAAAGAAAGTTTATTCAATGATTCGACCACCATTACGGGCAATCATAGGGAGGATAATCTGGTGTGAAGGTGGCCTTTCCTCTGGGACTTCACTAGGAGCGGAACCACCCACAGAAACTCAGGACTCTGGCCCGTATTCAACCCTCTTCATTTCACAGACGAGGAGCCATGAGATAGGCTGTCTCAGGCTCTCGTTGTGGATACGAGGTTGAAAGAGCGCGCGGCAGAAGAACCTTCAACAAAAATCAGAAAACCCGACGATGAAACACGCCTAGTTATCAGTATCCTTAGCGTATGGCGAACCTCGGATGCAGAGACAGAAAGAAGAGGGTAATGAAAGGACAGAGCTCAACCCATTCTTCTATTAACTATATCAGCCAAATGGCTTACACGCATGCGATTCAAGAGAAAGAAATCCAAGACCTTATCCCTGCAGACAGGGTTACATCGGCATCCGATGCTATTGAAGCAAAGATGCCAGAAATCGAAAATACAGAGGGAGAAGTTGAGACAGATAGGGAGGAGAAGCCGAGGAAGCTGTCGCTGCCCGCCGTTCCCACCTGGATCTTTCTTCGAACCTCTGACTCTTCCCTCTTCTTTTCTTCTCTTTCTTTTCTTTCAAGGGCTCTCGAACTCCCCCTTTCTCTTCGGTGGCTAAGCACTCTGCTTCTCTTCCTCTTTTTCCTTTTCTTTCTTTTCTTTCTTCTATCCTCTCTCTCTCTTTCGTTCGAAGGGCAGGCCTCTTATAGAGGTGAGGCTCTTCATGCATTCGGCACGAGCTTCCCGGCGCGCCAGAATCGCTTCTCCCGGCGTGACATCCGTCGGCGCGTCCTGTCTTGCTTGGGCTTGGCCCATCTATTTGTCATTCGGCCCAGTCGTCCAGGATACACTTAGTGAGCTCCTCTCGACAGTGGGGTTCTTGACCCATACATATTGCGACTCCACCGAGCCCATTTACACCTTGGATTCACACATGCATACGGGGCACTGTGCGTCTTGGCCCAGGAGTATCAGAGATGTCTGAACATCTGTTTCAGCAGGCAGATGATTGCCTAAGTGTTGGTGTAGTTTAATCAGCCTGACTATCTGAAAGATAGCAGCACTGAACAGCGACCTAGCCAGAGATGGCTTTAGTCGAACAGAATGATAGGGGTAGTGGGTTTCTTCTATTCAGACTCTCAGATCTCCCGGGGGTAGCACGTGAACTGTGCCCTCTACTGATCTTCAAAGCTGTGAAAATGCTATAGTTTCTTCTGGTATATTTTGGGTGCCAACAGTCCCCCAGGATGGAGTCGCTCTGCATACATCGCCATGTAGAGGCGTAAGTAATCTTCACTATCCCGTGCGTGTGACTCTACGAGCGTGACACCCCGCTGCCAATCTTCATACTGTTCGGGGAAGCGCACCCGCCAATCAACACAGGCTACTGGCCCGCGTGTCTTCCTCCCGACACGGGGTGGCGCAGTCATATCTACCCATTTCTGGGCAAGCCCTAGAGTCCTCATGACCAATCGTAGTTGAAGTGGCTCGATTTCATTCAAGCAGTGGACCCAAAGGTCTCGACCAAATCGAGCATGACCTGAGATGACCCACGGCTGGTCGACATTGACCATGCCCAAGTAAGGCCTCCAGATCACCTACGTTGGCATGCATATATCTCCTTAATCACTCAAAAGAAAAAAAAGAGAGAAAAAAAGAAAAAGAAAGAAAGAACAGACAAAAAAGGGGAGTCTTACCATCGCTGCAGGGAACTCTTGCAGCTCACGCCTTAATACCATTAGCTGGTAAGACAGAGAGGCTGTGCTCATAATAGGTTACCACCGCCGAGCTAGTGGCGACACAACAATTGTCACTGTCGAGCTCTCCCCATCGGAATGTAGTAATAACTCCATATCTGTATCATCGCATATCAATAGCATTTCATGAAATAGATTAATTGCATTAGAAAAAAAAAGAAAAAATTTTTACCTGGAGAAATGGTATGAAGCCACTCACAGTCACCTCCCGGTCTGTCCCTTGGGACAGACCAACAAACAAATGCGCCAGCACGGCGGATCCCCAGGCGTATTGCTCTACCCTCTCTAGGTCTACTAAGAATTCTAGGAAGCGGCAATGGATGTCGTCTCCTTTGGAACCTAGCAGCAATTTTCTCAGCAGGAAGAGGAGGAATCTCCTCAAGTCTCTGTTTGACCTCTCCCAGCTGCTGGCATCCACGCAATACATAGTGCGAGACTCTCTTTCAGTTCTCTCCATGAATTCCTCCAAGGACTCATCATCACGTTGACGAGTGTCAGTGAGCCCCAATGCCTTCATGATGGACGCCTTAGCTACTGACCTGTTCATTTGGTCCTTTAGTTCCAAACCTAGAAGCTTCTGAGCCCCTTCACGATAATCAGGATAGGTGACCCCGGTCACCGCCTCGCCATCCACTCTAAGGCCAGTGATTCGAGTCACATCTTCCAGACTAGGCACCATGTGTCCCCAAGGCATCAGGAAGGCACGACTCTCTGGGTCCCATCTCTCGCGTAATGCTTGGATGAGGGTGAGGTCGAGCTTGATAGGTTCGATCCGAAGGAATGCCCCAAACCCCATTGCATCTAATCGGGCTTTCTGAAAGTCTGGCAAGCCTCGATAGGCAGACGTCACCAATTCCCATGAGATGTGTGATCTCGTCATACTCTGTAGATTACACAAAAGTGAGAAACGAGCGCATAAAAAAGAAAGAAGGTGCTCGTGAAGAATGAGAGAGAAGAATTGGCTCATTTACAAGCTGCGATTGGGTCCTCTCACTGAGGTGCCCTTCAACATCGGAGAGTCTCCTGGAACTACCACTGGATCTACTCCTCTTTGAGGAGCGGGAAGGCTCGCCCTCCACCCTGAAACTAGACTCTCCCTCCATCTTAGAGAATGAGAAGCTCTTACTCTTATAACCAGTCTCCACTACTCCATACTTTCAAGTGAAGCGGGCGGGGAGAGTATTTATAGGATTGAAGGGATAAGATCCAGATGTGTCACAGTTCCTCTCGCAGTGGTCCTTGTAACGGAGCACCCATTTTTCACTTTCATATGTTCACTCGGCGTAAACGAGGTCGGGGGTATAGCTGGTTAATTCGCACCCTACGCGTCTAGGTTCCCTGTGTTCATCATGTTTCCAATAAATTTGAGATGAGGACATCTACATGGGAAAAGACGACTATAGGGTGGCATCTTTGAATTTGGGGCTAGACTCATCTACATGAAAAAGGGAAAAGAGAACGACATCTTTGAATCTGGGAGTGGACTCATCCACAGGAAAGATGACTAGAGGACGACGTCTTTAAATTCGGGAGTGGACTCACCTACATGAAAAAGGACAAAGGGGAATTTGAGGGTAGACTCATCTACATGGAAAAAAGACAATGGGGGTCGGTATCTTCGAATTTGGGAGTGGACTCATCTACATGGAAAAAAGACAGAAGGGGTCGGCATCTTTGAATTCGGTGGTACATCATTAAAATTTATGATAGATGACCCCAAAAGAAACATGCAATCAATCCGAGGCACGATCCGTTATCTCAGGGGAGTTGTGTTAAACATGTCACATGGGGACGGCATGAAAGAGAAGAGGCGTAGAAGAGAAGGAAGGCATGAAGGGAAAATAAGTCACATGAAAGCAAATCATTCCACTCATACATCTATATAAACTGTCATGTGCACCATGAAAAGAGGGTGGGTGTACAAGCAACTCGCTAAATCTCGCCACCACCCTCCTGGTCGCCTCTCTCCTCCCTCCTAAGGCGGAGGTCCCTGGGAGGTCTCCTAGAGCTATGTGAGGCAGCACTCGTCGCGCCACGCATTCGCACCCTCTCGGGTAGCACTCCTCGCCGTCCTCCAGCCTCTCTGACCCCGATGGCCGCGAAGTTCTTGAACCCGAGGCCGTTGGCTGAGCTGCCCTTTGCTCTGCCGGTGAAGACTGCACCAGCTCCAGGAGCTCCTCCACCCTGAGCCCCAACTCTCCTCCGATCTACAGTGACTCTGAGGGAGCGACGTGTCCAGTCGCTGTTTCTCCCGGAGCTTCATCACCTGGGCCTCCAGTGCCCTCCTCTTGTCCCAACCTTGATGCCGATCTATCCTCGTCTCTCTCTCCACTCTCTCTCCCCTTTACCTCTCTCCTCGCCACCTGAAGAGGAACCCTCAGCCCCATGACATCTCAGGGCAACCCCTCGTGCTATGGTTGCTCCGATCCCCCAGCTCCTGTCCTGTGACGGTCAGCGGTCGCCTGGCGTCTGCCATTTCAGCCGCTTATACAAAAAGAAAAGGGGAAGGGGGAGATTCAAAGACCATGCAATGGCATTAAGGCTTTATGTTTATTTCAAAATAAGATACATTAGGGTTTGGGCACCACGGGCCTCAATTTCCCGAGCTCAATTACATAAGCCTTCCATAGCTCCCGGTCCTCACTCACAGACACCATTGCCTTCCGTGGAATGCTTGCCTTCAACGATGCTTTGATCGCCTTCACGTCCTTTGCGTCACCCTCCGTGCCTAGCTCTCTTTCTTTAATCAAAGGAAGGTCGGATGGCATAGGAAAAGAATGCCGAGGAAGATCGACTTGCAGGCAACACCGGTGCGAGTTGTAAAGAATAAATTCGGTTGCACCGATAAGCTGGAGTTTCGCATCAGGAGAGGATCTCGTGAGAAGCTCACGTGCCAGTAGACATGCTGGCGCGCAAGTGAACATATTCCGCGCCAAGGTGTTGAAGTGAACCCGCCAGTCTCCGCATGTCTTCAGCTGGGGCATGCGATTGACCAAGTTCCCACTAAAACCCAACACATCGGCCATATAATGCAGGGGGCTTTGTTCGAAGATCCTGGAGGCGGTCTGTACCCCCTCGTGGTGATCAAATTTGAAATGAAGATCGATCTAGCAATTGAGGAGAAGCATGCACCCATAAGGAGGCTAGCCCGTGCTGAAAACCGTGAGACCGCTGTAAAGGTAGGCTAGAACGGCAGGCCCCACTCCTTTGCCCTCCCAGAGTCCGCAAATCGCGCCCAACTGATCTTCCTCCACGATGTCGTCGATGTAGGGGAAGAGGAGAGCTCCAGCCAAACCGATCACGAACCCTTTCATGAGTCCTTCTAAGCGTTCATCACTTGTCAATCTTTCTAAAGCGCTCATGGTCCAGTTTGTAAGCTTTTGTAAGTTGATTCCCCTCTGGGTCTGAACGCCTTTAATAGCTCCGTAGGGCATGAAGCTGCCAAGAATTTCCTCGGAGGATACCTTCTTCCCCATGGGCAAGATTTTTACTTCACCATCTTTTTTGAATCTTTTTAAGCCAAGCAGGAGTTCTGCCTCCTCAAGAAGGATTGTCGATTCAAAAGTGGGGAAGACGAAGGTGTGAGTTTGAGGGTGCCAAACCTCTACCAGTGCACCCATGGCCGTCCAGTCCATGCAAATCTTGTTATAATGTTTGGCGTGGATGACCAGCCCTTGAAGGTGTCACTTTGAAATAATAGCCCTCATGTCGATGGTTATGTTGGATGTGAGCTTCGACAGCCAGGGCAGCTTTGAGAATTTTCTCAGGCCCGGAAAGAGGAGATACAGCTGGAAGGGAAGAAAAGAAAAGAATATAGGGGTAAGAAAGAACTCATACAGGAAAAGTAGAGGAAAGAGCCAACTCACCATCCATGAGCGAATCCTTTCCCTCAGATGACCTTCAATCTTGGTCAATTTCTTGAATTCACGGTCGAACCTGCCCCTCTTGGTAGGGCAGGAAGGTTCACCCTCCATCTCCAAAGGCCAGGATCTCTCCCCTCCCATCTCAAAAGAATTCAATTCACCGAAACCACCCTTGATGACATTTGGCTAAGGAGTAGGGGGATACTTATAGGAGGAAAGGAGGTAAAAAGGTAAATGTAAAGTATTAATGGTGAGTTACCATTATGGACTTTGACCGGAGGAATCTTGGTTGGTTTGCACTATGTTTTCGCTGGCTTCTGTGAATCACCTTGGTGCGGATCACTTTGTACAGTGGAATGCAATTGTGTTTCTTATGAAATAATTGTGTGCTAACTGTTGAGTGCATGTATCAAAAAAGAAAATAAAATAATAAAATAATAAAAAATAATAAAATAATAAAAAATGAGATATCACTGTCCCACCCCCAGTCACCTCGGTGACTGACCCCACTGTGTCATGCAACTTACTGTATAATATCTACATTATTAGAGCATGTCAAGGACCTTATGCCTTGGATGAATCTGGAGTTTGAGTTCCCTTTCAACAAAAACAGTGATAACTTCAGAGGAGTTCAGGACGTACGGATAGGCCATTAGGTTGCGATAGTTTGGGGACGATGGTTCCGTTCGGTGGGTCGATGTATGGATAAACGGGCCCCAGCTCAGCATCGGCTCATGGGACTAGTATCCTGACCCATCCTTAGCAACTTAACAATATTATCCTTGGCTATCTTCTATTTTTATTTTATTTTAATTTTTTCTTTAAACCCAGCATGCATTCATGTAGGACTTTGATTTCACTGTGGAAAATCATTCACCTAATCCAATTGTGAGAGCTGCTATGCATAAATTCTTGACTAATATGAGATATTCCATTATGAGTCGAGTACTCAGTTTCCTCGAGACTATCTTGGGTCGATTTTTCGGAAGAGACTTTGTTTGGACTTATCAACTACTCTTTTTTTCTTTTACTCCATTGGACCCACCATGGCCGTAGCACTTCCACATTGGCTGGTAACCGCTCCCCAAGGTGAAACCTGCAGGTTCATGACCCAGGTACTTCCACGCCGCAAAGTTGGTCCCTCTTTCTGTTAGTGCCTGAGCGCACGTTTTTTCCTTCTTTTGTTATTTCCATCCAAACAATTGCTCATTTTGGAGAACCCTCTTCAGGGTTGTTTCGTTGAAACCTTGGAAAGATTCCAATCACGTAATGTTGAAAGCGTGTCTCATCACACCTTGTCATCTACTTTTCAGTCCATTCTCACTTCATTCCATTACACTTCCGCTCTATTCCATGCCGTTTCATTCCCCTGTAAAGCAGACGTCAAGACGGGATAGCTGTAGACACACCATTTTCGACATTGTTATGAGTAGTAGATCTCATATTATATTATGACGCCCCAAAGTGGCTCTCCCGGTTGGATTATTTGGGTAATTTTTCATTTTTCCGATAGTCTTCCCATTTTTTTGTGTTTCTTGGGTTTTAATGAAATTTTATACGATAAGTCTCGATTTCACGAAAAAAAATGCTTAAAATTAAAAATTAAAAAGATTATTAAAATACAAATGAAATCTGAGACATTCTATTATTTGGCTCCTAAAAAATAATAAAAATAAAAATAAAAAAACTTCTCATAACAAGAATAAAAAATAATAATAATAAAAATAATTAAATCCCATGCCCCCCTTAATTCATATACTATAATATATATATATATATATATATATATATATATATAACTTAACTCCTCTAATTAAAACCCTTGGCCCTCATCCTTTAATTCCCTTAGCCCCCTCCGTTAAACTCACCTTAACTTATTCCCACCTTCGTAGGATCTTGCTTCCCCTCTCATTTAACACACTTCTCCCCACCTCCTATGAGGCCCCCCATGCCCCTTCTATTCTCTGGAGATCGACGGGATAACTAACACCCCCCCTCTTACTCTCACTGACACATAGCCCACAACACCAAGGAGAACCCGGGCGTCCAACTCCCCCTCTCTTTTCTCCCCCCGCAACCTCTTCTGCACACCTCCACCGCAGCCTCCCCGCCGGCCACCCTCCTCCCTCCGGCCATCACCCGTAGCCACCTCACCAACGCCCAGAAGCCACCCCAACCACCCCTCGCCACCGGAGACCGAACCCCCTCACCATCGCAGAACCCGCTCCCTCTCTCCCAAACGCCCTCAAACCTCCACCACCGTGACCACCACGTCGCCCCCACCATCCCTCTCCTTCACTCTCACACTCAAACCCTCCTCATCTCCCTCTCTCATGGCCATGCACGAGTATACCTTACGCATGCATCCACCCTGGGAGCTCGGCCAATACACCACCGTCGCCGACATACTCTCCCTCTTCCTCCCCTTCTCTCTCTAACACTCCTGCGGCTCACTTACTCCACCACCGTCACCCCACCCACGTCCGTCGCAGATGACCACCGCAGCACTCCTCTCCAACCCACTGCCCCAACCACAACCCAGAACACCCACGGCAGACCCCCATTCTCCCAGAACCTGACTCACGCCTCCTCTCTCCCTTTCTCCGTACACCACGTCGAGCCCCCCGTCTCACCTTACACCCTCTCTCCCTAACCCTCGCTGCCGGCCATCTCTCACTAGCTCACATCGCATGCACCGGGCAGTTATCTCCCCCTCTCCTCCATTGCGTTCACCACAACCACGCCGCAAGCTTTTCTCTCCCTCCACCTGCACCTTCACCACCACCGTGATGCCACCTCCATCTCCATCTCCTCTCACCGCCGCGACAGTCCCCCTCCGCCGGCCACCACCCTCTTTAAGCTCCTCCCCATTCTCCCTCTGCTCCCTCTCCCTTTGTCTTCACACAACCCACCGCCGACAGCACACCCTCCGCTCCCTCTCTCTCTTTAGCCTTCACACACACGCAGGCCCTCCCTATGCACACACATGCACGTAGCTAACCCACCCTCTGTCTCACCTCCGCTCCACCCGCGACCGCCGGCCTCCCCTCTCCTTGCCGCAACATCGCCGGCCTCCCCTCTCCCTGTCGCGCCATCGCCACGCCGTCGCCGCCGCTGCCCCCGTCGCAGTCGCTGCCCTCGTCACCGGCCACGGGCCACCCGCCGCCTCCCGCCGCAGACGCCACCATCGCCTCCCTCTCTCTTCCTCACGATCTCTCTCTCTCTCTCACCTCTCTCTCTCTCCCTCTTTCTCTCCCGTCCCTCTCTTTCTCTCTCTCTCTCTCCTTCTTCCTCTCGCCTCCCTCCCTCCCTCTCTCTCTCTCACCTCTCTCTTTCTCCTTCTCTCTCTAATTCCCTCCCTCTCGTGGCCTCTCTCTCCCTCCTCCCTTTCTCTCTCTCTACCCATCACACACACTTATTTTTATTTTATTTCATTTTTTATATATATGTATGCTTATTGTTCTTAAAACCTCACTCCCCTTTTACTTCTATATTTTCCCCCTCTATTTTTATTATTTATTTTTAAGCATTTTTTATATCATCTTCTCTAAGCATCTTTTTAAAAAGATAAAAAAAAGAAAAAGAGGGAGCTCTCTATCTCTCTCTCTCCCTCTCTCTCTCTCATGGCGGCATCGACATCGGAAGGGTCTTGCAGAGTTTTCGGACGTCCGAGCGCATACGAGAGAAGCTGTTACGTCCCACTGTGCGCTCGTACCATCCTCATCCTGGAGAAGCTCGCCCAAAGCCCGTCACCGGCCTCCCAATAAGCCTTATCATCCCCTTTGTCCTGCTTTGTTTTTTGTCTGTTAGTTATTGTATGCATCATTCATCATCCCTATTGTGCTTCTCTCCCCGAGATAACCTTGTTTGTTCATTCATCATATCATTTGTCTACCCTTTGTGTCCAAGAGGGGTTTTAAACAACACCAACTATGTGCGTGTTTGAGCATGATTGCATCATTTTTACATCCAGGGGATGATACTACACTATTTCCACTCTAATCCATTTGTCATTTGTTTCGTCTTCTTTTGTTTTGCAAGAGTAACCATCAAAGGAAAGCCCTCTTCGTCGGTCGGCGGAAGGAAGAGGAAGAAGAAACCCACGTAATCCCTCAGCTCGAAGACGAGACGCGATCATTCTCTTCTATTTCGAAGTACTTAATCTCTGGCGATCACACCCCCCACCCACACGTGCACTTCGTTTCTTTTGATCCTATTTCTATGTTCTTTCTTGTGTAACCCGCGGAGAGTCAAACCTCGTGCTTGTTCCATTCACGGGAGTTTCATTCTGTAATTTTCATCCAAACCCCGTGAATGGAACAAGTTCCTCGCGGAGGTTTCATTCTGTAATTTTCATTCAAACCCTGTAAATGGAACAAGTTCCTCGCGGAGGTTTCATTCTGCAACTTTCATCCAAACCCCGTGAATGGAACAAGTTCTTCGTGGAGGTTTCATTATGTAATTTTCATCCAAACCCCGTGAATGGAACAAGTTCCTCGCGGAGGTTTCATTCTTTGATTTTCATTTTGTCATTTCATTCCTGTTATTTTTATTTTTGTTCAAATTCCGTGAATGGAACAAGTTCCTCGCGGAGGTTTCATTCTGTAATCCTCATTCTGTTATTTCATTCCTGTTATTTTTATTTGTTCAAACCCCGTGAATGGAACAAGTTCCTCGCGGAGGTTTTATTCTGTAATTTTTATTCTGTCATTTCATTCCTGTTATTTTTATTTTGTTCAAACCCCGTGAATGGAACAAGTTCCTCGCGGAGGTTTCATTGTGTAATCCTCATTCTATCATTTCATTCCTGTCATGTTTATTTTTGCTCAAATCCCATGCAGAACAAGTTCTCGCGATGGTTTCATTCTGTTGTACATTTCCATTCCGTGTTTTTCCTGTCCCGTGTGTTTCCCCGTTGGAACCCGGTAGAGACAATCCTCTCCGGGAGACTTTCCTCGTGTTTATTGACACCTGTTTTACGACCGATAAGTCGGGTCATCTCCTTGTTCATTCTATATGATGCTCCGAGTTGTTCACTCTTCATTGAGCTTTCTTGATCAGTTAGAGGTCTATTTCATGGGTCTTCTCCTCTTGGTTGAGTTTGGTTCCTGGTGGCATTTTCGATGGATGAAGCTTAGCAAACTCTTATTTCTTTTTGATCCTTATTGTTTCTAACAGTCCATACCATGGGCGTTACATCCTTCTGACGCATCAGCCATGGACCGTTACATCTTGAAGAATCCTGAGACTTAAGGCCTTTATTTCAATCCTTATCTTGGCCTATCCATTGATTCTAACGGTCTGTCGTTCAGCAGTTATGTTCCTCTAACGCGTCCTCCCGTGGCCGTTACATTCATTCAAGAGTCCTATTGTTTGAGCTTTCCTCCATTGATCTTATCTCTTTTAAGATAAGGTTGAATGTGACGGTCTCTCCATGGGGCGTTACATTCATGTGGCGGTCTGTCGAGCAGCCGTTACATCCAACAGAGAGTCCTGGCTGGTCTGGTCTTTTCTCTGCTACTCCGTGGTCGAGATAAGAGTTTGATCTTGTGATTTCTCTTTCAAATCTGATCCTCAGGACCTTCTGTTTGTTTCTAAGGACTCTTGGGAGAATTATCTTCAAGAGTTTGCTAAGAGTTATCCTCTTTTCTTGCTGGATTATCCTCTGCTCGACCATAGGGATGTCAATGGATCGGGTTCGGCTCGGGTAGACCAATACCATACCCTATCCGTGAAAATTTTACTAATACCATACCCGGATAGTACCCTGTTATTTTCGCGGGTATGGATACGGGTATATCCGTCACGGGTATGGATATATTCGCGGATATCCGTATCCGTCCATAAATCATGAGTCCACATTCACATCCAAAGAAATGTGAGATATATGAGAATTAAAAAAAAAAATCTGGTCAATTCTTTCATTTCTAAAGTAATTTTTATGTTTTATAAAAACGTCCTTATAATTTTAGCATGAAGTCTAAACTCACAAACTCAATGATACGGACAATGGATTGGGTTCATGTCAAAATCATAGGCCTAACATGCATGATGAGTTATTAAGACGGGTTCGGATCGGGTACGGGTTTGAGTGCACTAAATCCATACCCTATCCGAATATGAAACGGGTATTTTAAACGTACCCGAACCCGAATCCATATCCGTTTATTCGGGTATTACCCGACCCATCACGGGTCGGGTAATGCGGGTAATCGGATTTGCGGGTATTTTTGACATCCCTACTCGACCATAGATTTTGAGGGTCTATAAATAGCATCCTTAACTTCATGGCCTTGAGGGAGAAATCTGGTTTTTGCGTCGAAGTGCTGCCGCTTTCTGGAGCCATCTTCATCCAAGAGGAGTCTTCTTCCACGTCCATCTGCCTCACAGTCCAGGGAGTACTCCGGTTTTGGGTTTCAAAGTTCATAATTTGCATATTTGTGTTCTCCTCTTCTTCCTCTCATCACAGCATTGCCCCACTCCTTTCTCTCACGTTCTCCATTGTTTTCATCATCTAAACATCCTTCCCACGTTTTAAAACGTCTAGAGGGGTTAAAAAACCAAAACTTCCCCGGTATTCCCCTTTCCTTTTTGCATGATCTTAAGTTCTTTAAGAATTGATACTATGCTTGTTTAAAGGGCTAATTTGGGATTGTTTTCTTGTGTTTCACGTTCTTTGGTAGGTTCACAGAGTTCATTAGACGAGGCCCAAGCTTTCTGGCCAGCTGGAAGGTTTGGAGTTCAAAGAACTCACAGGTTGTTGCTACAGGTTCTCTGACGGTCTTGTGCAGGCGCGTCAGGCTTTTCTAACGGTTCATCGAGCGACTGTCACACTTCTGTGATGCACAGGGTCTGGGTTGTTACATTCAAGTCAGATCTGCAGATTTTACTGATTTCTCTCTCCCATGGGCGGGTGCATCATCCTCCTATTTCTGATGTATTGACCAGGTCTTTGGCTTGTTTTATTACCTTGGTGGCGATCACATTCTTTCCTTAGTATTGGGCATTGATTTCTCTCTCATATCTCTTATTTCCTTTGCTTGTTCCACCCACGTAGTGTGTTTCTATTTACTCCCTGTTCCACGCTCCGGCGTGTGTTTTTCTTTGCCTTCTTTAGTATAGTTCGATTGAGATAGCATTGCCCATGCTAGAGCTTGTTCTGATTGCCTAGGTTCATGGTTCACATGTCTTTGGGTTGATTGAGATCATTGATTTTTGCTTATCATCTTTATCACCACAAACCACAAACAAGAGAAGGAAGCAAAACAAATCAACATATAATTTTTTGGCGATCACGGTGGGACAACTTGTGCCAATCGTGTTTTGAACTCTGTTTTATACCTACCATCATTTCCTTGTGTGGTTTTCCCCGGATTTCCCTTTTATTTCCTTGCTATTTCTGGTTCCCTGGCTCCTCTGACGGTCTATAGTCTCTGTGTTACATTGCTTATGACGGTCTGGTCTTCGACCGTTACATACTTCTGACGCGGGTCTCCTAGACCGTTATATACTCCAGACAGGTACGCATCCCGAGGTGCATTTTCTTTCCGCAGTTTCTGCTGTGATATTCTTGCTTGGGTGTTATCTGACTTCCTCCTTGGTTGGTTTACATGCTTACATCATTGAGTGCATAACTGTTTGCTAGATTCTAGGTTAGAATTTGCATGCACTCCAGTGCACATAGGTTCATGCATATTATCATACATTAGATTGCATTTTTCTACCTTGGTGTGCGGACCTCTCGTCTCCATATTTCTTGGGGCCGACTAGGAAATCATACCAGGGACCTCCATAAGTCCCCGCGAGCCGTGGATTCCCACACGGACGCCGGGCTGGTTGTACCTTTCCTACCACGTGTCTAGGATCACATAAGTGAAGGAGTGATCACATTTAGAGTCAAACCAAGCCTTACACCCTCTCCTATCAGGAACCTATTGTTGAGAGCACATCCTAATCAATCTACTAAAGTTCCAAAAGAGAAATCATAAAAATCTTGTCACATCATCTTAAACAACTTGGTTGATTTTGAGTGTCTTCATCTCTTGTCACTTACATCTTTGTTAGAAATCATCTAAGTTTGGTTGCTCATTGTGTGATTGTTTGTGTTGTTTGCATCTTGTCAAAGTTGTCCGTTGCATGTGGAGTTGTTTTCGTCTGTTGGAAGCACCTCCTAGGGTCAATTCCTTCTCCAAGTTCTACTCAAACCCGCTTTTCGAATCCACCATGGCTTCTTTCAATCCTCCCCGTTCCTAAGAGGATTCCCTTCCTCAAGGACTTCTTGAAAACCTTGCTATGGTTACCTCATTCCCTTCTGGAGAGGGGACAGCTCCTCTTCCGTCTCCTACCCCCATGGAAGGCGGTCAAGCCACCTCTTCTTTCTCTTCTCCTTCTGCGGGCTCCATTCTCCAAATGATGGCCCAATTGGATCCGGCCCAACTCCAAGCTGTCTATCAGGCCATGCAAGGATCCAATATCTCCCCTCCCACGATTATGCAGGGTCAATCCAATCCCTCCATCGACCAACCTAGAGTTGGTGGGCCTTCCATCCAACCCACTCCTATTGATCTTACTCCGGTCCAACCCCGGACCATCACCTTTGCTGGCATGGAGACAGGCCAATCTTCTACTTCGGCCCAACAATCTTTTGACAAGGGGAAGTCTGCCATCTCTTCTTTCATTCAGTTGGATCATCATATGTCTAGCCCAATGGTTCCACAAGTCCTTATGGGCCCTTCAGATTTCTCGTGCCCTCAGCCAGGGGTTATCCAAGCCCACTCTAATCTGAGTCAGTCTCTTGGCCGTTTATCCTTCTGCTCCTTCTTGTGGGCTCCCACCTCCTGCTACAGTCCACCCTTCCGCTCCTCAATTTCAACCATCATCTCTCACTACCCCTGCTCCCTCCAGAGAGCAGGAATTACTTGATAAATGGGCCACCATGCAACAGCAACTCGATTTCCTCCAGAAGCGGGTTGGCCCACAATCCTTGGCAGATGTTCCAGTTCCTAGCTTTCAGCACATTAGGTTCCCTCCACAATTAGAGCTCCCCAATTACAAGAAATATGACGGGAACAGCAATCCCTTCATTCATGTGAGGGACTTCTTATACGAGTCGGCTCAATTTCAGTACGATGATCGCCTCATGGCGTATCTGTTTCGCCGATCGTTAGATGGTGTTGCACTGGAATGGTTTTATTCTTTGCCGTTGTAAGACGCCGAGAGCTTCAAGACAGTGAAGGATAAGTTTATTCAGAGGTTCCAAGACAGAGTTGGCCCGGAATATTCATTCACAGATCTGGTGGCCGAAAAGATGAAACCAGAAGAGGAATTTGCTACCTATGCCGACCGATGGAGGCAGATGGCCGCTAGAGTGCCCGGCCACATTCTGGAGGAAGAAAAGGTCAAATTGTTAATTTTAAATGCTACTCCGACCTTCCGCAATATTCTAGCCATGAACGACATAGCCAACATGCATCAACTTTACAGCCGAGCGCGCTTTATTCAGACCCAGTTCAAGGATTCTCCCATACACTCATTTTTGAAAACCAAAAGCCCAAGTATCACAAGAAACCTCAAGGGCCTGTCACCGAGGGGATCCAAACGAACGAGCAAGTTCAAGCCGTTGCTTTCCCTTTTCAAGCCGCACCCTTCCGCTTCCCTCAAAATCCCCGCACTCCACAGAATCCCGCTCCCCAAAACTTCCAAGTCACTCTACAAAACCCTCCGCCCACCTTCACCGCTCCACAAAATACCTTCGCCGCACCACAACAACCACTACCACCTTCACAATACCACAATGTCCCTCCACCCAAGGGCTACAACAACAACAATAACAAGCGCCCGGCTCCCAAAAGGGCATAATATCCACCCTTGCCAGAAACCCTCACAGATATCTTCTCGGCTCTCATGTCAGTTAATGCTATACAACTTCCTCCGGAACGGCCCAACTGGAACCCGGCCGTTGATCAAACGAAGTATTGCATGTTCCACAGGCAGCCGGGCCACACAATCGAAGGATGCTTTCAGTTCAAGGACCTGGTATATGACCTTCATGAAGGACAGAAAATTGATTGGGCCGAGATGCACAAGGCCATTGTTGAAATCAAAGAGAAGAGAAGGCAGCCGCCGAGGCAGCAAGTGCAGCAGCAACAAGCACCACAGCCATAGCAGCAGCCGCCACAGTAACAGCTACAGCAGCCGGTTCAGGATCTGGGAATCCACCAGGACCTGATGCCAAACCATCCTCCCGCTCCACAGCTTCAGCCACCGGCACCAGCCCAGGTGAACGTAATCCAACCCCCGGCTCCTAATGTCGGGTGGTCTTTTGATGACGACGGCACTACGCCGCAGATAATGGCCCTCCACCATAATCACCGCAACCCCATCACTTCCTCCATCGTCTTACCTACACACCCAATACCTTCCCCGCTTGTTCTCCCATTCACACCCGCTTCAGTGAACCCACCGCCACCCGCAATTCCATCACCCTCGCAACTGGTTACCCCCACTACCCTCATTACCCCGTCACCCAGCCATCCACCCGTCACTACACCTCCTCTAGCCTTTCCTCCGCCCGTACCAACATTCATCATCACCTCTCCGTCTTCCACCAATCCCTCATCTATCATCCGTTCACCACTTATAACCTCCACCAACATCACATCCCACCAAATCCTTCCTCCTACACCACCTATTCCGCTCATCCACCCCACCGGGCCAATTATATCATCACATGATGCCATGCCGGCACAAAACCTCACCCTACGGAGCGGGCGGTTGTTCCATCGAAACTATCCTACTACTTCCAATCCCCAGTCTTCTCAGCCGGCGTTCGAGCAGGAAGAGGTTGAACCTCTGCCGGGTACCCAATACGACCTACTACATCATCTGGACAGGGTGCCCGCCAAGATACCGGTCCTGGAGCTTATCAAAAGGTCCACCCTTCACCAAGATGCTCTCAGAAATTTCTTACAGAAGGTGATGGTTAGTGAAGACATGGCAGTTGACAGCTTACCTACGGCACTGGCAACAATTTCCAAAGGGCCAGCAATCACATTCTCAGAAACCGAGCTAGCACCTCTAGAAGCTCGGTAAATGCCGCTCTGCATTACAATCATTCTGAATAAAGTCAGTATTGAAGCAGCACTGGTTGACACAGGGGCATCAATTAACGTGTGCCCACTCAGTACCCTTCGAGCTTGCAACATATCTGAAGAACTACTGCGACCTACCCCCACCACCATAGCAGCATATGATAATTCAAGAAGAGCATGTCACGGGGTAGTCACTATTCAAGCAGAGCTTGGGCCTCTTACCATGCCCGTGGAATTTTATGTGCTGGACATTGACCCTATGTTCAAGGCTATCTTGGGTCGTCCATGGATTGACACACTCAGTGATGTACCCTCCACTGCGCATCAATGTATCAAATTTCCTTTTCAAGGGAGGGTCGTCAAAGTTAAAAGTTTATCCACGGTCCAATCAGTAAAGGCTATTTCAGACAAAATTCTTCCCACACTATGGCCAAGCAACCGGCCTGTTATCTCAGTGCTGGATCTAGACTTTCCCTGGGCTTATGCACCCCGCAAACCCGTCACTGCAGCGGTTAATATCAAGGTGAAGCCCCAGATCCGATACTCCAAGGGCTGGAACATTATATTAAAACTGGGTTATCAACCGGGGAAAGGCCTCGGTGCTCAATTGCAAGGAAGAACAAAGCCCATACCCAAGGGAAGAAAAATGGGCAGGAGAGGACTCGGCTACAGAGAGACCGCATTGTCTATGATGGGTGATTCTGGGCCACTCACCTAGGACTACCGTCAACATTTTGTTAAAGGGCCTCTCCAGCCCGGTACATTAGCTTCGCAGCCAGCTCCACCAAGGAAGGATACAGTCTGTCCGATTGCCAGTCCGCCTCGAGTGCTAAGAGGGCCAGTTGATGATGTGATTGACTATGGTCAAGCCCTTCATGGGCTATTTCATGAAGAAGACTGCCAGAAGCGTCAAGAGGGTCAGCTCGTCCAATGGAGGCCGAAGAAGCAGCCAGTTGATGATCCGCAAGAGAAGGGGAGCTCGCCGATTATCTTTTCTTGGTCTCCCTCTCGCTTTCAATCTCTCCTCCAGCAAGGGGGATTCTTACCCCGTCTTCCTCCTATCATAGTAAATCCATCCTTCATTGATCCACCTAAAATTCTATTCGCTCCTTGTGCTTGCGGGCATTGCTCACCCATTGATCTATCCACTCTATTCACTCCTCCTCCCCCCAACGCCCAACTCCACGAGATGTGGTTTTCTTCCTCCGATCCATTCTTTGATTGCATCTTCCCATAGCTATTCTTCATGCAACTTCCGCCTCATCCATCCTGTTGTATAGTCTCTACTGATCTCCAAAAAAAAACGTCAAATTTGAAACGGAGATTTCAGTGGAAGATTATGCTACCTTGTCTCCATCCTCCTCCAAGGGGCACGAGTCCCCTGCTCCTCCCCTTCCACTAGGTTTTCTTTCTCCTAGGTTAGGATTAGGGTCCATCGAGTCTAGGGAAGTAGAGTCAGTTAGGTCTAGAGAAGTAGGGTCCTGTTCTAGCTCGTCCAACCCTTCCTCCTCTGAGCCGCGCCCCCTTGCGCGTCCTCCCAAATCCGTTCCTGATAGGTTCCTGCGAGATCTAGCTCAGCGTTGTCATGCTCTTTTGAAGTGTCCAGAATTTGTTGCTACGGCAATTATGATTGAGGATGAAGAGGAAATAGAAGGGGTGTGGAGCGATGACGGATTAGGTGTCTATGAAATCCTGGATGAGAAAGATCCAATCGATGAGGACAGCAACGTAGATGACACTGCCGATCAGTACGTGCAAGGACTAAAGAGATTCGATGAGCCGTCGTCGACAGTGGATGAACCTACGAAGGAAATAAATCTGGGAACTAAAGAAGACCCAAGGCCCATCATTATTGCCGCTAATCTCCCTCCGCAAGTAGAAGAAGATTTAATTAAGGTCCTGAGGGAGTATAGCGATTCTTTCGCCTGGTCTTATGAGGACATGCCAGGTCTTGACCCCTCTTTAGTAGAACATCGACTTGTGCTTAAACCAGGGGCAACACCTGTGAAACAACGGTCAAGAAGATTGCACCCCCACATGGCCTTAAGGATTAAGGAAGAAGTCGACAAGTTGTACAAGGCCAGATTCATTAGAGTTGTTCTATATCCTCAGTGGGTGACAAACATAGTCCCTGTTATCAAGAAAGATGGGAAGGTGCGTATCTGCATCGATTTCAGGGATCTCAATAAAGCATGTCCCAAAGATGATTTCCCACTGCCTCACATAGACGTCCTGGTCGATAGCACTGCCGGGTACGAAGCTTTATCATTCATGGATGGTTACTCAGGCTATAATCAGATTTGTCTCGCTCCGGAAGATCAAGAGAAAACCTCCTTCACCACGCCCTGGGGCACGTACTGTTACGTGGTTATGCCGTTCGGTCTGAAGAATGCGGGTGCCACCTATCAAAGGGCGATGATGGCCATCTTCCACGACATGATGCATATCTATATGGAAGCCTACATGGATGACATTCTGGTGAAGTCAAAAACTAAAGAAGAACACCCCTCTATCCTGGCTAAGGTGCTGCAAAGAGCCAGGGAGTACAAGCTTAAAATGAATCCGAAGAAGTGTGTATTCGGAGTCTCTTCAGGGAAGCTGTTAGGTTTCATAGTGAGCAAACGGGGGATCCAGATTGATCCTAACAAAGCGCAGGCTGTCATGGACATGCCTCTGCCGAAGAACATCACGGAACTTCGAGGATTGATTGGTCAATTGCAATTCATCAGAAGATTCATATCCCAACATTCTCAAAGGTGCCATCCGTTTTATGAATTGCTTAAGGCGGGGGTTAAGTTTGAATGGAATCAAGACTGTCAGAAGGCCTATGAAGACCTAAAAGAATATCTGTCTAATCCCCCGATTTTGCAACCTCATGTCCCTGGGAAACCCATGATCCTATATATCTCGGTCATTGAGGACTCCCTAGGGGCGGTCTTAGCACAAGTAGACGATGAAGGGAAAGAGCGGGCTACTTATTACCTCTCTCGGTTGTTTAACCCAGCTGAGTCCAGATACACCGCTATGGAGAAGACTTGTACCGCCTTAGTGTGGGTAGCTCAGAAGCTTAAACATTACTTCCTTGCCCACCCAGTTAGGTTGATCTCTAGAATGGACCCGATCCGCTATCTCTTACAAAAGCCTGTCCTTTCTAGTATTTTAGCTCGCTGACAAAGCTTCCTCTCCCAATTAGATATTACTTTTGTCGTTCAGAAGGCGGTCAAAGGGTACGCCATCGCTGAGCATCTTGCCCATCTTCCCATCCCTCACACTGATTCTATTCAAGACGATTTCCCTGATGAGCATCTCTCTGCTATCTCTCATCATCCCTTTTGGTCTCTACACTTCGATGGTGCACTCAATTCTCAAGGCCGAGGGATCGATGCTGTTCTGCTCACTCCAGATGGAGTGACTATTCCCTTTGCTTATCAACTTCGATTTCCTACTACCAACAACATCGCCGAGTATGAGGCTCTCCTGGCTGGATTGAAGCACGCCTATCTCCTAGGCGCGCGGTACTTGAATATCATAGGAGACTCTCAGCTCGTCCTGCGGCAAGTTCTGTCTACTTATCGCACTCGTGACCCCAAGCTCAAGCCTTATCAAGATTTGGTCACACTCCTGACTAGGCAATTCCGTAAGCTGATCTATATCCATACTCCTAGGTCTCAGAACATTCTAGCTGATACTCTAGCATCTCTTGCTTCCTCTCTATCTTTCCCTCTCAGTCGGAGCACTGAGACTATCGTCGTTCAGAGATTGGATGCACCCTCTCTTCAGGATCCTTGGTTCATCAACCTTAGGAAAGCTGTAGAGGCGAGGGCTGAGAAGGAAGATCTCAAGGAAGTATCTCTGATGGAGCTAGAAGAGATCCTGGAGGAAGAAGAATTGCCTTGGTATCACGAGATTGAGTTGTTTTGCAAAGAAGGATCGTTCCCAGAAGGGGCAAACGCCGAGCAGCGTAAGTCAATAAGAAGAGCCGCCTCAAGGTATACCATTATTGCAGGAGAATTATACAGGCGCGCTACCAATGGAATGCTCATGAGATGCTTAGATGATGATGAAGCTTGGAAGGTGGCTGAAGCAGCCCATTCTAGTGAGTGTGGAGGTCATGTCAATGGCCAGGCTTTAGCAAAGAAGATCCTTAGCAGGGCTACTATTGGCCCACTCTAGAGGAAGATTGCTCCCTCTACGTCCGGAGGTGTCTTAAATGCCAACTCCACGCTGATAAAATCCATGCTCCAGCTTCGTCTCTCCATCCTCTTTCCGCTCCTTGGCCATTCTCTATGTGGGCTTTCGATGTTGTCGGCCCGCTCGGTGATCCTAATTCTCAGATCAAGCAGAAATCATTTATCCTTACCGCCACTGAGTACTTCACCAAATGGGCCGAAGCAGAAGCGTACGCAGAGATCAAAGCTTCAACGGTGTGCCGCTTTATCATGAAGAATATCATCTCGCGGTTCGGAGTGCCAAGCAGCATCATCACCGACAACGGACCCCAGTTTGTCTCTCAAGAGCTCAAGGACCTATGTAAGAAGTTCAATATTGCATTGCATCATTCATCTCCATATTATCCTCAGGGCAATGGTCAAGCCGAGGCCACTAACAAAACCCTTCTTAAAATCATCAAGAAAACATGTGAATCTCATAAGTTTTCCGATTGGCCAGAAAGATTAATGGAAGCTCTGTGGGCTTACCGCACCTCCATCCATACTCCCACGGGACAAACTCCCTATGCTCTTACCTATGGGATGGAGGCGGTGCTCCCATATGAGATCTTGATCCCTTCCCTTAGAGTGCAGCTCGATAAGGAACTTAATCTCGACGAACGTCGGGAGGCATTGCTTGTTCAGCTGGAACTCTTAGATGAGAAGAGGATAAATGCGGCCCATCACGTATCCATTTATCAAAAGAGAGTTTCATGTTATTTTCAAAAGAAGGTAATTGAACGTAAATTTCTAAAAGGTGATATGGTCTTGAAACGTAAATTCATTCGGTCTGCAGGTCCTAGGTCTAAATTACAACCTAACTGGAAAGGGCCGTTTGTTGTAAAAGGGGCTTATCCAGGAAATGCTTATCGCTTGGTGAACGCAGAAGGTGAGGAGCTCTCTCACGCTTGGAATGAGTTGAATCTTAAGCGTTTCTTTCCTTAGAGTCTAATCAATGCCACCCCGGCAACGAGGTGTTCCCTCCCTTTTACGATAAAGAGTCCCGAGTACGGCAATCACACACTACACGACATCCCTGGTCAGGTTTCCCGCTTTGTAAACACCGTTTCTCCTCGGCCATGCTTTGGGGGGAAAATCGAGGTCCCTGTCCATTTCTTTCTTCGGCTGAACCCAGGGGCAAGAGGTGAATAAGGAGGCGATGACCAATCTAGACACCCTGACGAGATGAAGTCTCAAATAGGGACAGTCCGTTATGACCTAACACCACGAGCAAAAGAAAAAATAAAAAGAAAGTGAAGGAGCAATCTTTGTGACAAAAGCAAAAGCATTATCTCAAAAGTCTACCCCACCAAAATTCCAAAGCTCCAGAAAAAAAAAGAGAGAGAGAGAGAAAGAAAGCTAGGCATGGCAAGAGTGGCAGTACAGTTCCCCACGAGACAAATGAGCCCGGTCGCACGCATGCCTAGAATAGACTAAGGTTCGATGACGGACACAAAGCCCCGGCACAATAGACCAAATCTCCGATGGGTTGTCTGGAGAGGAACCCAAGTCCTAAAAGATTCTAGATCTGGCCTAAGCTTACCCCCGTGTTCCATTTTCTTTTTTAGGATCAAGACTGGTACCCTGGGTATGGCCCTGGTAGAAGCACCGTCATGCGAGTTGGGCCTCGGTCAGGGATTGTCACTTTGTTGCACGCCAACCTCAGGAACTCTCGTTACAATAAGAAGGACCCACGCTGTCAGGAGAAGGCACTGGTTTTCAAAATCCAAAAAACATCAAATATTTTCAAAATCCAAAAACATCAAATATTTTCAAAACCCAAAAACATCATATATTTCAAAATCCAAAAAAAAAATCATATATTTCAAAATCCAACAAAAACCATATGTGTCAAAACCCAAAAACATCAAATATTTCCAAAATCTCACAAAAATTCAGATATTTTCCAGAACGCCAAAACACCATTACACGCATTACATGCATCGCATCATTTCTAGTATGTCTTTCCACCTATTTAATAAGGCTCCACCCCTTGACCAAATATCAAGAAACGGTCATTCTCTAACTTGCTCCAAGGCAAGGGGGTGAGTCTAAGAACATATCTAACTTGTCTCTTGTCTAAGTGTGTGCAGAACGCAGGTTTAAGTTTGAAGACTAAAATCTCACAACTGTGTAGGTTCAAGACTGTGACGCGCCAGGTGTAGGCCGTCACACTCATTTAACGGTCTTTCTTGGACCGTTACATTCCTTCAGGCTTTGACTTTGATTCTCTCAGCAGCTCTCTCCCTAACGGTCTGGGCCACGACCGTTACATCCTCGTAACGGTCTATTGTTGGACCGTTACATCCCCCAGAGAACTTAATTCTCAAGTCTGTCACCCTGACGGCCTATCTCCCTACCGTTACATCCTTCTAGCGGCCCTTCTCAGGACCGTTACACTCTCCAGAGGCTATGTTTTCTAGATCACTTTAACCAGTCAAACCACAACTCGTGCGCATAACAACTAAGGCATTCCCATCTCATTCAAATAAACTTAATGCAACATAAGATTAATAAGGTTTCAATTCTGATTGTCAATTACACCAACATCTTCCATCATGAACAAAATCAAGCTACATTCAATTTCTTATCCGCAAGAGGGCGGATCTTCCTCAAGTCCTTCACGTAGCCACGGCGTGCTTCGTCGTTCTCTTCCACTTCTGCTTGCCACGGACGCACCTTGCTGATCTCCCACATGGTCAGCGCGTTCCGAACTGCTCTCTCATCTTCCTCGGTCCCCATCTTCCTAGGTAGAAGGGGAGGGTAGTGTGATAGTCCAGGAGCTTCAATCCGAGGTAGTCCGATCTGAAGATGGCACCGCTGCGGGTTGTAGATCGCCATGGTAGTATTTCCCACTAGCTGGAGGTCCAGGCCTTGACGCAGCGGTATTCTAAGAAGAGTGCTCCGAAGGATCCTTGGTCGCATGATGAATTTCTCCGTTGGCAAGGTGTTGAAGAAGAGGCGCCATTCATCCCGTGTTTTCTTGTCCGCCGTCTTGCATTCAACCTGTGAAGAAAATCCATAAGCGCCTCCAATAAAGAACAAATGGTGGCTCCCGAAGATCCGGCTGGCAGAAGTTGCATCCTCCTTGGGTTGGAATTTGATTCTCACTCCTATCCAACACTCAAGGAGTATCATGGAACCAAATAGAGGTCCTCCTAAGCAAGCAGAGCTTAGTCCTTCATAGAGATATGAGAGGATCGCTTGAGAGATGGATATTCCCCGCCACAACCCGCTGATAATGCTAAGATTTTGGGTGTCTAAGAGGTGGTCGGTAGTGGTGAAAAGGAAGACTCCGCATAAGCAAACCGACACCGCCTTGGCTATGGCTTCATATCTCTCCCACTTGTTTTTACAATGAGAGACTATCCACTGTGCCATGGGTATCAAGTGAATGTGGTGCGGGCTGATCATGGTCCTCACGTCCTTTGGATTATGGATGAAATCACTCAAGATCAAGGACGGGTCAATAGGCTCCACCGTGTAGCAAACTAGGTCTTCATCCCCCACCTTAGTCTTATGAAGGGCTAGGTAGGTTTCTACCTCCTCTAATAGGACTGTAGCTTCAAAAGAAGGGAAGATGAAAGTATGTGTTTGTGGATGCCATAATTCTATAAGGGCTGAAATGCTTGGCCAATCTAATGACAATTTCTGAAAGTTCTTGGCTAAAACCAACAAGGGTTGGAGGTGCCATGCCCTAAGGATTGCTACAACTTCTAGAGGGAGTTCTTTTATCATGGGAGCCACCCACTTCAGATTGGAATAACATCTTGGACCAGGAAGAGGCTAAGAGAAGAAGAAGGTCATGAGAAAAGATGAAGTGCAGAATTGATGAACTTAGCTAAGGTAAAGAGAGCTTACCACTCTTTGAGCATTAGAACTCAGATGTTTGGGAATCGAGGTTAGCCTTTGTAGCTCTCCATATTCTTTTCTCGCGGCCTTGGGTCCGGTGTAGATTTTCTCCTCCATGGCCATCACCTCGAAGCTTCTCTTCATCATGTTTTCTGCCCTTAGAAGAAGTTTTTTTAGCCCTTGTAGCAGAGAATTCAGCAAGTTACGATTTTTGGCTAAGTTTCCAAGTTTTAAAGGCTTGCTTTTGGCTTTAAAGTGATAAGGTTTGGATTAGAAGGATTTATATTAAGTATGGGAGAAGTCTAGAGTGGATTGAGGGTTTCTTATCTCAGATTTTGCCTCTCACGGCACAATCCATCTCGGAGTACACTTCATTCTCTGACGGTCTATCGTAGGGCCGTCACTTGTCTCTGACACGCCAGCCCTGGGCCGTCACATTTTCTGTGGGTTTCTTTTAGCCCAATCTTGTTCTGTCAAGCCTGACGGTCTAGCATCAGACCGTTACTTATTGTGGCGCATTCCCTCTGAGCTGTTACATTCTCTACCGTTCAGTTTTGGCTTCTTCTTGTTCAATCATTCCTAACGGTCTTGCTCATGGCCGTTACTCACATCTGACGCGCCGCCCCTGAACCGTCACATTTTCTGCTAGTTGCCCTGATATCCACTGCTCTGCCATCTTTAACGGTCTGGCATTTGGCCGTTACTTATCTCTGACGCACCAGCTATGGACCGTCACACTTCCTGCTGCTCAGTTCTGCAAATTTGGCCTCTATCCTCTCTGACGGCCTCTATCTGAGGCGTTACATGATCCTGACGGTCTGAACCTAGACCGTCACTTTGTCTGCTACTGAGATTGAGCTATTCCTTTCTGCCTATGATTAGACCTGGTGGTCTTATACACTTTTCATTTCAGTCATCCTGTCCAGTCGTTCATCCACACATCACATCTCATCCATGCCCATCTCATCTACACATATTCGTCCATTCTTTCACCTGTCCACATGCATCTCCTACATTTCCAATCACACATTCTCACATGCATTTCTTGCATTTCCCATTCACACATTCATTTCTGCATACACACATCCATTCACTCACATAAAAATAAGAACAAACAAAAGACCAAAAAGAAATTTTCATTTCATTCATTTTCATTTTCATTACATTTTTCATATAAAGTCATGTACAAGTAATAAATAGAAAATCAAGAAAAAATAAAGCTCACTCGGCCGGTTTTTCTGCCGGGCCGTCGTCATCTCCACCCTCCAGCTTCCTCGCCAGAGGCGCTATGGAGGCACTCTCCTCCTGCTGACCCCTCTCCGCCCTCTCATTCCTCCGTTGGCCGGAGGAACTGACGAGGTAGTCAGCCGCTGATCCAGTGCGGGCAGCACTCCTCGGCGCTCCGCTCTGAGAGACGCTCCGCTCCCGGTCCTCGGCCCATCATCCGTATGGTCCTCTCCAAGGTCCGGACCTCGACCTTCATGTCGTGGGCCTCGAGTCGCGCAGCCCGTGCCTCGGATCGGTATCTCTCGAAGTCTGCCGTCTGTGTGGCCGTTTCGCTCAAGCTCTCCTCTCAATCGGGCCACCTCTATTCGTAAGACCTCTGCCTCAGCCCGGTTCCTCTCCGCCTCAGTCCGAGCCAGTTTCGCCTCGGCCGCTGCCGCAGCTAGCTCTCTCGCCTGCATTTTGCATCTTCAGTATATTAAGCATGTGCATGAATCATAAGCATTTTAGCATCCTACCCTCTCCGCGAGGGTGGCCTCCGCCTCCTCGGCCCGGGCAACAGCTCGGGCGAACTCGACGTCATGCTCGGCCCTGCCTCCCGCAGGTTGCGATGACGACGATGGAGCGTCCGGTCCCGCTCTTTGGGCTCCCTCAGCCCGCTGCATTTAGAAATCATTGATCAGTCCATCATTCACATAATCATAAACATAATTATTTTAAGTCCGGGAATTTTACCAGAAGCTCCAAGGCGGCCCGGTACTCGTCCCGCTGCTGGACGGTGGCGTGGAGTAGCCCCTCGAGCTCGGCTATCCTTCCCTCGGGGTCTAGCTGCATTTAGAAAGCATATGAGTCAGTGCATATAGAATAAAATTTCCATATAAAAGCATTTAGATTTAAGGGTTTAGAAGTTGCATACCGGTTGTCGGGTACCTCGGTACACCCGGTCCCCGTACAGTCGAGCAAAGGCTTTCAAGTACGCCTCGTCGCTCTCGTCCCGCTCCTTCACCGCTCTGCCCCGACGGTTCCAATCGTGGACATACTTCACCTTTCGGGCGCACCAATCCACGTCGCCGCTAATACCCTTTGCTGACTTGCCCGGGCGTTCGTCACCACGGCGTGGAAAGGTCACCTCAGGCTGGTGTAGTCCCCGAGTCCGCAGGATCAGCCGGTAGTGGAGTGGCTCGATGACATGGATGCAGTGCAACCATATGTCTCGTCCCCGGTACGAGAGGGCTGCCTCCACCCATGGCTGTCCCTCGTAGCTCTCGCCTCGGTATGGGGTCCATCTCACCTAGAAAGCATATAGTCCATGTCAGCATATTTATCAGCATATAGAAATATTCGGAACATTCATAGAAGCATTTAAAGCATTTAGGAAGCATTTTTGAGTTCGGGCTTACCGCCGTGTGCGGGAAGGAATCCAAGTCGTCCTGGATCGCCCGGGTCAATTTAATAATGGACCCCGGGTCCCTCGCAACCACCCATCGTCTGGCGATCGGGATCCGCCCGGGGTGGAGTAGTGTGCCTCTCCCGATGCCCGGGAGGTACATGTAGCTCCAGATCTGCATTTAGAAGTCTAATATCAGTCGGTTGCATAATCATTTGCATAAGCATAATCATAAGCATAATAGAAAGCATTTAAGTTTACCTGTAGGAAAGGCGAGAAGCCGCCCAGCATCGTCTGCCGATCCGTGGTGCTGAGGGACTCGAACAGGAAGGCTAGCACTGCCGCTCCCCATGCATATTTCCCGACTCTGCCTAAATCTATGATCATCGGCAGCAGCCTGCAACTGATGACGTCCGCTCGAGTCGCGAACAGGAGCTTACCGAACAAAAGCATCATGAATCATCTCAGGACGCGATCTCCTTCCGGTCCCGCCTCTGCCGCCACATGTGGGCGCACCTGCTCTATCACCCGGTCAATGTGCTCCTCCGGTAGCTCGCCCACAGCTATGGCTGCTCCTCTCAGCCCTAAGCTCTCCTGCAGTCGCGATCTCGAGAGCTGGGATGATGTCTGGCCCGGCCTGATCAGATCTAGCCCCAGCAGCTCCTGGGCCATCTCTCGGTAATCCCTGTAAGTCCACCCCGTCACTGCGGCTCCATGGACTCTCAGCCCGACAATCCTCGCCATGTCTTCCAGTGTGGGTATCATATGACCCCACGGGAAGATGAACGCCCTGCTGATCGGATCCCATCTCTCGTGCAATGCGTACAGCAGCGGTGTGTCCATCCTGGTCACCTCAATGCTGAGCACCTCGGCGAACCCCATCGATGCCAATCTCTCTCTCTGATAATCAGGCAGTGCTTGGTACACCGCCCGGATCTGGAGCCATGAGATCCTCGTCCGTCTCTTTCCCTGCATTCATTTTAGAGCATAAGTTAGTCAATTGCATCATAAAATCATTGCATAGCATTCATAAAATGAAAACAAAATAAAAATTGAATAATTGAAAACCTAAAAATAGTTCTGGGTCACTGGTGACTGTGACGGCCCTGGGGTGGGGCGTTACATGGCTCTAACGCACCACGGGTGATGCGTTAGGCTTGTGACGGTCTCTGGAAGGACCGTCACATTCTCTGCTAGAGGGCATTCTCCCCTTTGTATCCCTTGGCTTCTCACCTTGGCCAAAAGGCCTACAAATGATCCTAATGGGTTCGTAGACCCATCTTCTACCCCCCATCACGCATGCATCCACATAAAAAACCATAAAAACTAAAAATTGAAAGATTAGGGTGGGCGGCCTACCTCTCGGTCTTGGCCCCTCTTCCTCTTCTTCTCTTGTTCCTTGGGCTCTCCCTCATCCATGGGGATTTCCCCTTGGTCCTCCTCGGCCGTGGGAACCTCTCCTTCCTCCGTTGTTGGCCCCCTCGCCCTAGTTTCTTCTTCCACGGGCCTTGGCACCTCCTCTCGTTCTATTCGGCGGTGGAAGCATCGAATGGCCTTCTTCTTCCCTCTCTCCCACTTCTTCAGCGGCGGTGGAGGCTCGTCGCCGGCCATTTCGTGGGTGGTCGCCGGTGCCCTTGGTGGCTCTCGGTTGGGGTTTTTTGGGGGCGTTTGGTTGAATGAGTGTTGAATGAGGTTTGAGACCGTTCGGAACGCTCAGGAAATGTGACGGTCTATCGCCAGACCGTTACATCCTCTGACGCGTAGTGTTTAGACCGTCAGGTCATTTTTGAATTTTCATTGAAGAATGTGAACCGCCATTCTCTAACGGTCCTCGCCTAGACCGTTACTTGGTGTGACGCTCCCTCAGTAGGCCGTTACAGCTTGCAAGTTTCTTGATGAATAAAATGGTCTATTTGATGCTTGAATGATTACATTTTCTTCCATGGTGCACATTATTGATGCTTCTCATGCGTATGAGTGGTTATGCCTTGTTTCATGCCCATATTTATTATCATTGGCTAACCTCTTTTCTCATGGATGAAATTATGAAAAACATCATGCCGTTCGTCAGGCAGGTAAGTCAGGTATTGTATCCCGATCTCTTGTCACTCTAATGCATTATTATATGTTATCTACAATATATTATCTCGAGAACCGGCTGGTCATTCATGTGTTCTGGGATCTGATGTTCCCCTTAAACAAAAATGATGATGATCTAAGTACGCGTGTTTAATCGTTGGATAGGCCGTTAGGTTGGACAATTTTGGAGACGATAGTTCTGTCTTGCACGCCGTGGTTGCAGATAGTGTCCTGACCTTAATTTTTCCAGTCTAGCAATATTATTCTCGAGTATCTTGTTATTTTATCTTTCTTTGCATTCGTTTTAATGATTTCTTTTTTTTTTAGCCTAGCATGCATCATACGCATTCTTTGAGCGTTCATGAGCCTCGACTGTTCAAGGCGTCTCAATGTTGGTGAATAGTTGTGTTCTTGAACTTGAATAAGGAGAATCATTCCACTCTGAATTAGAAGGTTTCCTTCGCTCTGTTCGCTTGATTTGGTTAGCTGAAGATTCCTGTCTGGAGTTTAGTCGGTTATCTCTTTCCTTTCCGTTGCCTCCAGCGGCTAGACGTGTTTTCCTTTCCTTAGTTAATTCCTCCAGACATGCGTCCTTTGGTTGGCTATTTCCTTGTGATTGGTTTGAAGTTTTCCAGAAAATTCCTATCGCTTGTTGGTAGAACGGGTGTCGTTTGCCTTAACGCCCGCTTTTCAGTCCACTCCGCTTCATTTCCGCTTCATCTCCATGTCCATTTCGCTTTCGCTTCACCTCCGCTCGCTCCCCTGCAAAAAGGACGTTAAGGAGGGGCATCTGTTGACACCCATTTTATGACCGATAAGTCGGGTCATCTCCTTGTTCATTCTATATGATGCTCCGAGTTGTTCACTCTTCATTGAGCTTTCTTGATCAGTTAGAGGTCTATTTCATGGGTCTTCTCCTCTTGGTTGAGTTTGGTTCCTGGTGCGTTTTCGATGGATGAAGCTTAGCAAACTCTTATTTCTTTTTGATCCTTATTGTTTCTAACGGTCCATACCAGGGGCGTTACATCCTTCTGACGCATCAGCCCTGGACCGTTACATCTTGAAGAATCCTGAGACTTAAGGCCTTTGTTTCAATCCTTATCTTTGGCCTATCCATTGATTCTAACGGTCTGTCGTGCAGCCGTTACGTTCCTCTAACGCGTCCTCCCGTGGCCGTTACATTCATTCAAGAGTCCTATTGTTTGAGCTTTCCTCCGTTGATCTTATCTCTTTTGAGATAAGGTTGAATGTGACGGTCTCTCCATGGGGCGTTACATTCATGTGACGGTCTGTCGAGCAGCCGTTACATCCAACAGAGAGTCCTGGCTGGTCTGGTCTTTTCTCTGCTACTCCGTGGTCGAGATAAGAGTTTGATCTTGTGATTTCTCTTTCAAATCTGATCCTCAGAACCTTCTGTTTGTTTCTATGGACTCTTGGGAGTATTATCTTCAAGAGTTTGCTAAGAGTTATCCTCTTTTCTTGCTGGATTATCCTCTGCTCGACCAGAGATTTTGAGGGTCTATAAATAGCATCCTTAACTTCATGGCCAAGAGGAGAAAATCTGGAGTTTGCGTCGAAGTGCTGCCGCTTTCTGGAGCCATCTTCATCCAAGAGGAGTCTTCTTCCACGTCCATCTGCCTCACAGTCCAGGGAGTACTCCGGTTTTGGGTTTCAAAGTTCATAATTTGCATATTTGTGTTCTCCTCTTCTTCCTCTCATCACAGCATTGTCCCACTCTTTCTCTCACGTTCTCCATTGTTTTCATCATCTAAACATCCTTCCCACGTTTTAAAACGCCCAGAGGGGTTAAAAAACCAAAACTTCCCCGGTATTCCCCTTTCCTTTTTGCATGATCTTAAGTTCTTTAAGAATTGATACTATGCTTGTTTAAATGGCTAATTTGGGATTGTTTTCTTGTGTTTCACGTTCTTTGGCAGGTTCACAGAGTTCATTAGACGAGGCCCAAGCTTTCTGGTCGGCTGGAAGGTTTGGAGTTCAAAGAACTCACAGGTTGTTGCTGCAGGTTCTCTGACGGTCTTGTGCAGGCGTGTCAGGCTTTTCTAACGGTTCATCGAGCGACCGTCACACTTCTGTGACGCACAGGGTCTGGGCCGTTACATTCAAGGCAGATCTGCAGATTTTACTGGTTTCTCTCTCCCGTGGGCGGGTGCATCATCCTCCTATTTCTGAGGTATTGACCAGGTCTTTGGCTTGTTTTATTACCTTGGTGGCGATCACGTTCTTTCCTTAGTATATTGATTTCTCTCTCATATCTCTTATTTCCTTTGCTTGTTCCGCCCACGTGGTGTGTTTCTATTTACTCCTTGTTCCACGCTCCGGCGTGTGTTTTTCTTTGCATTCTTTAGTATAGTTCGATTGAGATAGCATTGCCCATGCTAGAGCTTGTTCTGATTGCCTAGGTTCATGGTTCACATGTCCTTGGGTTGATTGAGATCATTGATTTTTGCTTATCATCTTTATCACCACAAACCACAAACAAGAGAAGGAAGCAAAACAAATCAACAGTGTTCTCTCTGAGCGTGTTTCCATCTCTCCGCCGCTTCTCGCACCGCATGGTGACATCGTCCGTCCACAGGTTTTAGTACTGAAATGAATCTCTATGTATTCAGATGAGTCTCAAAGATATTTTTGGCCTTTTGTATATTTTAATATATTTGTAACATTTTTAAGGATATTTTTTAATGTATAATTCTAACAATTTGAAAATATTCAGTGATATTTTTGACCATTGTTAAAAGTCTGCTTGTACATACAAATATGGATTTCATAACATTTCACTGTCAGACCAAGATCTAATAGATGAACAGGAAACCTAAAGATTGTAAGTGTCGACGCCAAAATTGACGTGGGGGCAGTTACTATATTTGGAACATATAGTGGGTGTGGGTCAGCTTTTTTCCGAAGTTGATATAGAGAGAAAAAGTTATCTTTAGGCATCTTTGAGAGATTTTGTGATCTCCTCTTTTTTATCTCTTTATCTAAATCTCGAAATCCGTATAAAGTAAAAGTTGATGGGACATTAGAACATCTGGAAATACTTTTAAGTAGGTGGAGATTCTAATAATTAAAATCCCTAAAATCTCTCCCCAACATATGTTCCGAACTCTAAAGATTTTGTTCTAATTTAGTCTAATCAACTTGATTAGATGAGAAAGCATGGGCCACAAATCTCCTCCAACCCCTCTAAACCCACGAATGCGGGCGCCCTGACTCCCTCTAACTGTTGGATTGAACCCCAACGGATCAAATGCTTGATATGGCCAAGCGTACCAACTATCTACGACATGTTAGTATTTATATATATATATTTATACTACATATTATAAAACAATTGCTCGATTTTTTTCTTCTGGTTCACTTATGTATGTCTTTTGGTCTGATTTTTTCCTTCCGTTTCAGTTATGTGTCACTTTTGTCTAGTTCTTTTTCTCTGATTCAATTATGTGTCTCTTCCGATTCAACAATGATATAATAAGGAATTGGACTATGTCCGATTTTTTTCTCTAGTTCAATTATGTGTCTCTTTTGTCCTTTTTTTTCTGATTCAATTATGTCTCTTCTAGTTCTACAATAATACAATAAGAAACTTGACTCTTTACATTTAGGACTCTCATAGTGGAACCTCACGCCAAGAGTCCTGTATCTATTCAAGAGTTCAGCCCATATCTCATCATGAGGTTACAACAATGGATAAATATTTGGAATAGAAAATATGAACTCAAAAATATCTCATAGCCTTTATCTCCGGCTACTTCATCACCTTCGTGAGACAGAGAGCCCGACTTGTGAAGGGAACTACACGTGGATCACGAGAACTGGTAACACCCTAATACTTTGTTACATAAATTTTCAAGTCATTTTTGTCATTTTTCTCTTCGAGATAGTTGAGACATTTACCGCTCATTATATATTTACATTGGAGATAGTCATATTTCTTAGTTGAGTACATTACCTTCTATAAATTTGAGTAATAGAACTTTAGTCGAATAGTCCTTAATTCATTTCATCTTCCTAGATGTCATTGACCTTAAATATTAAGCATAACTAAATTGAAGTCCCGCGATCAATGACACCCAAGAGGGGGGTGAATTGGGTGATAACAAATTTTACGAAAACTTTTGCCTTTTTTACAAAATATGTGATAAACAATAATTAGCAAATGAAAACTAATTAACCAATTCTCTCAAAATTTCCATTCCCACACGACCATACAACGAAAATAATCAAACCACACAAATAACACACAATGCACAGCAGTTTTTAAGGTGGTTCGGATGCAACGACGGTAATCCTACGTTCACCCCTCACCAAACCCGGTGAGGCTTCACTCGAGGATAAATCCCCAAACGGAGACGACGCTCCAACCACACACGTAGGACGATGCATGCCCACACACACGGGGACGCGCCCCAAAACACACACACACACGGAGACGAAGTCTCCAACACGATCCAACAAGCGGATCAACAAGACACACACACGCTGCGACAAGTGCAGCACTCCACACACACAAACACTAAGATCTGGATAAATCCACACACACACGCAGATCTAAGAAGACCTACGCACACACGAATCAAATACGACACACACACACACACACGACCACGGATCCAACAACGGTCCACACACACACGAGTTTACAGTTTATAAGAAACACATATCTGAAACTATAAAGCACAAAACACCAATATGAATAAACCATAGTTTAGAAAGCTCCTGATTTAGGCTCCCCCTGAGTGTGTGCTCTGGATGTTCACGTTGATTCCTTCTTCACTTGAATAGCTTGAGACTCAGCTTGAATGGCCTTGTATTTGATGTAGATCTTCTTGCACGGAGTACGGTTCACGGCTACAGTACCCTTCCTTCTTCCTTGGACAAATCCTTGTATCTTCTTGATGCTTGTGAGCTTGTTCTCTTCCTTTGAGATTGCTGACTTCAAATGGAGCTAGAGTACCTTCAGATGATGCTTGAATGGCTCCTTCTTCCTTGTAGCATCCTTCTTCTTCTTACCTTGGATCACCTTGAGTTGATGAAGAGGTGCATGGATGTTGCTTTGAACCTTGATTGCTTCTACACCTTCTTGAAGGTAGATGGCTTCAGAAAATAAGCTTGAATCACCTTGGATGGATGAAGAACTCCAGCCCGAAGCACTGTTCACGGAGGTGCTACAGTACTCGTGAATCACCTCCTCTAGCCTCCCTTGATCTCTCTTGTTCCAAATGAGGAATTAGGGTTTTTAACCCTCTTGTATGTGTTTTATAGACTTTGGATGGTCAATAGAAACCCCCCAGACCAGATCCACATTTTGTGGGTGATTGGGTGACTTTAGGATTAAAGAAATACAAGGAGAATGGCTCTTCTCGAAGTGGAAAACAAAGTCAACTTTTGTTGGCTCGGGGCTGGCGGTCGACCTGTGGAAGCTGGCGGTCGACCGCTACTGAGAAACCTGCAGACGGATGTTCCCTGGGAATTCCGATCGACCGCTACTAGGCTGGCGGTCGACCGCCAGCTGGGCAGAACCTGGGTTTACCCGGTTCACTCTGCTAACCCTCTAGCTCAGTCGCTTAACTCCTGTAGCAGCCCATTCTCATCTGTGGCATCAACCGTGACAGTCTTGAAGGTGTCAATTGAGTCTTTGACCTTGGGCTCTCTTGGCTAGGCTTCCCTTGGCTATGTGAAGTGCCGAATGTGAAATGTCGACTTTACTGACCTAGTCCAATGGTGCTTGACGGTAAATGACATATACCACCTGTTTTGGATTGTAGAACAGCAAGATGCTTATCCACACATTATGTTCACCAGGTGACTGCCATGAGATTATAAGTTTGATCCTGCGAGAAAGATAGTTAAGGTTAACACCATGCGCGTTCACATTGAAGAGGTTATAAAACCTCTTGCCTCTTGTAAAACTAACATATGCAAACCAAGCATCAAGACCATGTGACCGTTGTCATTTGCCATCTCAAACATGCAAGTTTAGTTATCATCACGTAATCACACATTAAGTTTAGTTATCATCAAAACTATAACTTAATAATCACAACAATTATCAAAATCATAACTCAACAATCTCCCCCTTTTTGATGATAACAAACTTATTGATGATGACAAACTTAATGATAAGCTTATTAATGATGATACAACAGAATGGCACAAATATTAACAGAATGGCACAATATTCTTCCCCCCTGTCACACACAATGTCACACACAATCATCAATTTCTCTCCCCCTTTGACATAATCAAAAAGCGGGATAATGCAGATATTTCTCCCCATGTGACATGATCAACAATATCAACAAGCTGGAAGAAGCCAAATTAGGAAGAACATGCTTAACTCTCTTTGAAACAGCAATAGCCCATCTTATCAAATCAGAAGAAGCAAGGGCAAATCATGGACGAACAAATCAACATGATTCTAATCAGATGAGATCAAGTGGTGATTAGCCTCACAAGTCAATATGATACCATCCAAAGCAAATATAGTCAAGCATGTATTGATACCAATTGAAAGTGGTGATTGGCATCAAGGATATGAACCAGTGGAGGAAGATGTGCATAGGATGGGGTGTTCAGCATGATAAGATTCAAAATCTAAATCCCATGTCATATTTTTACAACAAACAAGAACAAGAGAGCATATCAAAAGGATTTTCGTTGATTTTCAAATTTTCTGATTTTTGTATTTTGGTTTGAAATGCATGAAACTCAAAGTAAACATATAATTACATAAAAATCGACTAGGGCAAAAGATGAGTTCAAAGACCATGTTGATTATTCTTATGTGGGGGTCACAAAGTTTGGTTGCCATGATACAAAATGAAGGCAAAAATCCCATAGCAACAGTAAAGAAATTGAAGTCCAAAATTTTGGAATTTTGTTGATTTTCTGATTTTTACATTTTCTGTTTAAAAGTATGAAGCTATGTATATACTGATGATGACTCATGAAGTACACACAATGCAACCAAATAGTTACTTATAAACATACATGCAATCTCCCCCCTACATATATAATAAGGGAATGGATATAAGATTGATGCAAGAGAGTCATGCTAACCGGAATGCACATGTGTAGCACATGGGAGATTGTGCAATCATATAGGAGATTCATGCAATTGCTAAAGCAGTCAATCAATTTTTTGAATACATAATGAATCAAATTTTTAGATGTGTAAGTGAGTAACATGAAAAAAGATAGTTGCAATATGGATATTCAGATTTTCAAATTAACACAAGGAGATATTTTACAGATTACACTTCAATTTTGAGAACAGCGTATTGGAGGCTACACTCTACCACAATGAGTTTTCACCAATATTTTTCAACTCAACCAATATCACATGATAGTCAGAATTTTTCAAGAGTGATCAGGTTCAAATAATTCCTTTTTACGCGAGTAGACGCATGCAGCTCATGCCAGAATCCCTAGTTACTCAGAATACTGAACCATTTCACCTCATTTGAACAGAGATACTAGTCAACACTTTTCAGATATGAACCACATCACGTCTCAGGTGACATGTGCCCAGTTTACTCAGTGAGACCGAGCATTGCTCTATCTTTCATTTACATTTCAAATTTTTCAACAAAGATAGGTAGGTAGCTTTTTCCTCAACTGTCTCTTCAACATACATGCAACAAGTTTAACATCTCGAGAGTGTTGAAAAGAAATTTATATATCTTTATCTTTAACACTCATTTTTACATTTTGTGCATGAAGTGTGCGAATTTGATTCAGCATGTATACCGAAAATATCACGAATACATAAAAGTGCAACTCCCCCTAAATAGATGCACTTATGAAATATAGACTCCCCCAGAGTGTTCGACATGAAACACTCCAATAATGACTCAAATGCAGCATTATTTATCAAGAAGACGTAAGGCCATAGAAATGTCAAGGGATGGGGGTGAATAGCATATAATATCACACAAGCACACATTAGGAGTTTATGCAAATGCGCTATGACATGCCACAACTAGAAAAAGCGGGAATACAGACGGAAAATTTTCCGTCGGAATATCCGTCTGAAATGCAGACAGATATTGTCGATCATAATATCCGTCTGAAATTCCAACGTTATTTACAAGAAACAATATATCGTCTACATTTAGTCTGAAATACAGACAAAATATTATAGATGGTCAGAATTACCGTCTGAAATTTGTAACGGAATAATTTCCGTCTAAAATCCGTGGGAAAAATTTTTTTTTCCCCAACACACACACGACCCTCTCACCGTGCCTCTGCGTCCGGGAGACCGTCACCCACCCTAGCTCCCGCCTCCGGTTGTCTCCCACCGGGTCTCCCTCGGCGATCGGAGATCAGCAACGGCGGCCGCTCCCCTCTGATGATCGGCGACCGGCAACGGCGGAAGCTCTCCCTCCGGCGCCAAGGTATCCCTCCGGCGGCCCTCTCGCTCTCTCACCGTTTCCCTCTCCCACTCTCCCTCTCTCATCGTCGATCTCTCTCCAGTGGCCTTCTCTCTGGCACTCTCCCTCTCTCACCGGCCCTCTCCCTCTGACCGGCGCTCTCCCTCTCCCACTCTCCCTCTACAGCCCTCTTCTCCCTCTCCGGCCCTCTCCCTCTCCCTGCGGCGGTCGTCGTCGTCGTTGTAGACACGCCAAAATTGACGTTACTGTGAGTACATCTCATATTACCCTGCAATGCCCCAATTTGACCCTCAAATTAGCTCTGTTTGAGTGATTTTTCTCACTTTTCTTGGATTTCTCCATTTTTCCTCTCTTTTCCTATTTTCCCCTATTTTTTTGGATTTTTCTGGTTTTTCTGGGCATTTTTCTCTATTTTTATGAATTTTTCAGAAATAACGACTTGACTTGGGGCGTCTTTTAAATAACGACTTATCCTTGGGCGTTTCTTAAAAAATTGACGACTATAGCGGAGGGCGTCCATTCTTTCAAATTCCTATTTTTCTGGATTTTTCTGAGAAGTTTTCGAAATTTTTTCAGGAATTAACGACTTAGCATAAGACGTTACTTTGAATTTGAAAAGAATAAAAAATCAAAAAAATTGAATAACGACGTTGTTGAGGGCGTCATTTTTTCAAATTGATTTTTTAATATTATTTTTTAACCCCCTTCCAGAGGCGATTTGGTGACCTTCCGGGTGTCAGAAAAATTCGCAAAAATAGTCGTTAGAATCAGCACATTGAGATGTACCTCCACCTAAAAAATGAAAAAATAATATTGAGAAATGGAAAATGGCCCTATTTTGAATATTTTGAATTAACGTCCCCTTCTAGGGCGCTTTTTAATTAACGCCTTTGCTCAGACGTGTTTTCACAATTTTCAAAAAAAGAAAGATATATTTCTAAAAATTATTTTTTGAATTAACGTCCTGATCTAAGTCGTGTTTTAATTAACGCCCTTTGGATAGGTCGTCAATTTTTGAATTAACGCCCTAATCTAAGTCGTGTTTTTAAAAGACGCCCTCTGGCAGGTCGTCAATTCTTGAATTGACGCCTTTGTCCAGGTCGTGTTTCATTTTTGTGTTCCGAACAAACGCAGCCTTTCCCCCAGAGAGTCCCTGCTTCGTTTGGTCACCTTGCCCATTCTTATCCTTCCCTCCTTGGGCTCTTGCCCATTCTTATCCTTCTATCTATGAGGTTCGATCCTATTTTATAGAGATTCTTCATCTCTGTTAGGTTGGTTCGGAGGTCTTTCTTCTTCTATCTTCTTATTCTTCTTCTTCTTCTGTGTTTTCTCTGCTTCTTCTTCCGTCTTCTTACTCTTCTGTCTTCTGTCTTCTTCTTCTCCTTCTTCTTCTGTCTTCTTCTTCTCCTTCTTCTTCTGTCTCTTTTCTCTTCTTCTGTTTTCTTCCTCTTCTTCTTCTCCTTCTTCTTCTGTCTTCTCTTTCTTCTGTTTGTTTTTTTTTACAGGAACCGAAGGTTGCTCTGGCATAGGAGAAGTCTTCGTGCATCTTCAGATCTCCATCTTTTGAGGCTTCCTCCCTATCGAGCATTCAAGCCAAAGGAGCAATCAACAAACAGATTTTTTTTATCTTATCTCCCCTTTATCTTTTATTTTCATAGTTCATGGTCCATAAATCATGCATGCATCATTGTTCTATTGATCTTTTCTCTCAATCACATTGAGATCTCCCCCATAGTGCACTCTTGCACACTTTTTATTATATTTTTCATATCATTCATATCATATCCCTCACCCTTATTGCATAGGGGTTTAAGGGCCAACACCCTTAAGGTGTGTCTTAATCCTATGATATTTCATGCTCATCTATTCAAGAATTTGATGCTACACCCACCTTGTTTCTAATTCAATTCTTTTGGTGGTATTTGTTTGTTTTGCAAGGGTAATAAAAGCAAGAACTCTCTTCATCGGCCGGCCGATTTGAAGAGAAAGGAAGCACTCACATCCCCCGCATCTTTTGAGGTATTTTGCGATCATCTCCCCATATCAATCTCCTCTTTGAGACCCTCGTGTCTCTGGCGATCACAACCTCCTTTTAGCACCTCGTGCTATTTTATTATTATTTTTATTGCTTATTCTTATCATTTTTTTGTTTAAGTGTGGATTTTAAATCAAATCTACAGTCGTCACCAGGGCCCGCCTTCCCTCCCTCTCCCACCCTCTCTCACTCTCACTGTCACACACGCACACACGCACATATGCACACACGCACAGGCGCGAACAATGGTGTTTTTTTTTTTGGTTCGGGATCCATCTGGAGGGTTTGGTGGGGGGTCAGCAGGAGGGGAGGGGCTGCCAGTGGAGGGGGTCACTGGGGGGAGGGGGTTGCGGTGGATGGGGAAGAGGGGGGTTCCGGTGGGTGGGGGGAGGGCGAGGGGGATGCCGGGCCAGCAGGAGGGGGGTCACTAGGGGGAGGGGGTTGCGGTGGATGGGGAGGAGGGGGGTTCCGGTGGGTGGGGGGAGGGCGAGGGGGATGCCGGGCCAGTAGGAGGGGGGTCGCTGGGGGGAGGGGCCAACAGGGAGGGGGGTGCGCTGGGTGGGGGGGAGGGGCCAGCAGGGAGGGGGTCGCTGGGGGGAGGGAGGTGCACTGGGTGGGGGGGAGGGGGCAGCAATAGGGGGGTTCCAGTGGGTGGGGGGAGGGGGAGGAGCAGCAAGAGGTGGTCGCTGGGGGGAGGGGGTGCGGTGGGTGGTGGGGAGGGGAGAGGGGGAGGTGCCAGCAGGAGGGGGGCTCCGGTGGGGGGGAGGGGCCAGTAGGAGGTCTGGGAGGGGGTTTCCGATGGGTGGATTAATTAATTATTTTTTATTTTATTTAATATATTTTTGTATTCATTATAGGATAATCGGTTGAGAGGAAGGGAACGAGAGATTCGAAGATTCTTTTACAAATAAACAGTAAGTAAAAATTTAATTTCAGACAGATATATGTTGTTTCATTTTTTTAATTTATGTAATCTTATTTAGATTTATTGTTAGGATGTCTTTTTTTTTATGAATACTTTTTTTAAAGTAAAACATCAATCCCACTAGCTTCTCCCTAGTTCGTCCACGTACTAGCTCATACCATACTGTGCATACTCTACTCTGATACCATAATGTTATGACTCAATTCAACCCTTGTAAGATATTGTCCGCTTTAAGTTGAGCCCACATAATTTTATCCCCAAAAGACACCTTCCAAGTTATGGATTCAAATCCTGCATATGTAGCTCATTAACTTCTAACTAGTCTAATTCATTCTTGTCTCAACCCTCATCCATAATGGTAGCTTCACTCCATGGCCACTCTACTCCAGTACTTCTTGTCTAGCTAACCCTTTCTACAGGTAGCTCTCTCCTCCTACATGACTCGCGACTAGAACACTACAACAATATCATGACCCGATCTAACCCTTGTGAGGTATATGCTTACTCACCATCCCAGGTAAACGAAGTGTCACTAACAGTGCTAAAAAAGTCAGACAGGAAGTAGCACACAAAAGTGTAATCAGCGGGATTTAGATTAGAGATAGCGGTGATCAAAGACTAAGATGATCTATCAAGGTCACTAGAAAGGAACAAATGGTCCTTTGTTTCAGCATGGGGCATTCGATAGTAGAGACACATAGCGCATAGGCAAACGTCGCACCTGGTGATCTGATTATTAGTTGGCACCGCCGAATGGTAGACCCTCCATAAGAAGAGAGAAGTATTTGATGGAATCAAAGAATCCCATATCTTCAAGGAAAAAGAACACAGGGATGCTGAACCAAGAGTCCTATGAAAGGAGGCAACAGAAAATAAACTGCTGCTATTGGGGCACCAAAATCTCTGATCCGGCGAGTCATTAATTAATATGTTGAACACATTTGTAAACGAAACATGTTATGTCTACAATTCTTCTGATAACAGTAGGAGAAGCTTTATGAGAAACTATAAAGCTGCTTTTATTGCTGTTAACTTTCTGATCAGGAGAATCCTCATAGTCTTTTATGAAAGCCAACAGACATCTGACGTTTCTGGATGAACCATTAGAAAACACCAATGTGTCATCGGCATACAGTAAGTGAGAGATTTGCATACTACCACGAGACACATGAAAGTGTTGAACCTTCCCACTACTAAAAAGGCTGGCAATGCCTCTGCCTAAAGCTTCTTCTGCAATGATGAACAAAGTTGGGGCCAACTGGTCACCCTGTCGGACACCCCTTGTGGATTTAAAATAACCAGTTGTCCTTCAGCAGAGACTCCTCATCACACCAATCTCCATTGTCAGTTTTGATTTTGTCAATGGTCATTCTAGCTCTCCTTTGTTTCACTTGAAGATGATAGAACTTTGTGTTTCGGTCCCCTAACTACAGCCAGTTAGCTTTGGCTTTCTGCCCCCAGAAAATTTCTTCAAGGTGAAGGCATCTTCTAAGTGCAGCTTGTGCAATTTGGAGAGATACCATGTTTCCTTCATTAGGATCTTCATCAAAATCTTTTTCAGCCTGCTTCACCTCATCCTCTGCAGTAGCTTTCTTATCAAAAATGTTGCCAAAATGTTCCTTATTCCACTGCTTTATCACATATTTGATAGCCTTCGGTTTGTGCTGGAGGACTAAAAAAGGATTGTAGTGGTCGAGAGAAGCAGCATCCCAAGCCTTCCTCATTGTTGTTTTAAATTTATCATCCTCTAGCCACATGTGCTGGAAAACAAATCTGCTAGGCTTGGACTTTGGATGAGGTTGCTGGATAAGAAGCAGGGAATGATCAGAAGGTTCTCTCATCAAGTGCTTAACAGTAAGGACATGGGCTTTTTCAGCCCAACAATCATTAAACAATACTCTGTCCAGCCTTGCCTTAATGTTCCTGACCCCAATCTGATTATTAGACCAAGTGAAAGAGTTACCCACATAACCAGCATCCATAAGACCTGGGAGAGCAACGAAGCCCTGGAAATCAGTCATGGAATTGATATAGCCCATAGTGCCCCCCTTCTTCTCCTCGGGAGATAAAACAACATTAAAGTCACCCCCCTTCTTCTGTCAACTAATATCCTAGGAATCAAACACTTTGTAAATTACTCAGGAGACTTTATACATCCTGACTTTGACATATTTGTCTAAGTTGCACACACAAGATTAGATTGTTATTTTATTAGTCATAATTAGACATCATCCAAATACTGAACACAACACATTGGTCTAGTTCTAAACAGCCCCCCTCCCCCTCCCCTGGGGCTTGTTCTTTATAAGAGAACCCACCCACCCCATTTGAACCTTGTCTTATGATGATAAGAAGATATAGAGAAATGGAATGACCACATATCTTAAGTAGTACATATATACAAAGATGTGGATAAATACAAAGAAATCAGAATTCTCTATAGCAATAGGTAAATACCCAAAAAAATCGTTTTGTAATTTAAAATTTTGTGGATTTTAATTGCATGTGAATATATTTTTAAATCTGATTTAAATAGAAATTTGATGTTAATTTGACTCAAAAATGTAAATTGTTTAGCTTCGATGTTCTTCATTTGAAAAATTTTGTTATTTGGGTGTTATTTAATTTGATATATGCATAATGATAATTATGTTGTTATTTAATTTTATGTTATATAAATGCATGGGGTATTCTCTGTGAGCTGAGGTGCGTGGGTGTGACCTAACATTACACGCACCTCAGGAGAGCGCGTTAAAACCGTGTCAATGTGCCTTCCCATTCAAGACTTTGGGATTGATGTGTATGTTCTCATTTGTTTATGAGAATGTATATATCTACCTCAAATTCTTGAATTGTCCCGTTTGGACAGTCTGTGAATGTTTGATCGCACTTAGGCAGTCATTTACTATATGTGTTTGTATGGTTTGTTGAGAATTTCGGTTGCGTCTCCTCACTCTTCTCTGATATACCATTATTGATTTTGAGTGTTTTCTTAACCACTTACTTGTAAGTGTTTAAGAAAATTTCAAAATCAATAAATATTTTTGGTATATCGGAGAAGTGTGGGGAGATGATGCCGAAATTTTCAGCAAATCGTGCAGCACATATAGTAAGTGATTGTGCGATCAAACCTTCATGGATGGGTTAAAAAGTGATAATCTAATTAATATTCCTCTTCCAACTGTAAATGGTCTATGATGAATGATGTGAGGAAAGGGTCGGGTGTAATATCATGAGTAATGATTTGAAAGTTAGGATGTGTATTGTCATTTATTGGGTGCAGGTAAAATGTCGACAGATCGTTCATGGATGTATCGTAGAATAGTTGACCGGGTGGTGTCAGATGACTTTAAGCATGGGGTTGAGAGTTTCATTCAATTTGCATTGGGGAATCCAAATGCAGTAATAGATCGCGACGGTCACATTCGATGCCCTTATTCAAGTTGTAGAAACTTGAGGTGGTGTTCAACATGGGATGTGCAACATCATTTGTACACGAAAGGGTTCGTGGATGGTTATACGAATTGGACGTGTCATGGTGAGCAATTCTTAAGGTATGAGTCCGACAATATTGCAGGCACAAGTGGGTACGTGGATATGGTTGTAGATGCTGCTAGTCCTAGTTTTAATGTTCATGAGGAAGCACCGAATAAGACAGCCGGAAGAAGTTATGAACTACTTAGGGATGCTGATGAGCCGCTGTGGGATGGTTGTGAAAAGCACACTCGATTGTCTGCAGTGTCACAGTTGTTGAACTTGAAATCTGAATTTCACATCAGTGAGACTTGTTTTGACCGTCTCCTCCTCTTGATCAAGAGTATGTTGCCTCGAGACGAGAAGTTGCAAGAAACTTTTTACCGTGCAAAAAAGATGGTCAATGACTTAGGACTTGGATATGTGAAAATAGATGCATGTCCGAATCATTGTATGTTATATTACAAAGACGATGCAGATAAGATATCATGTTCCATTTGTGGCCATGACAGATTCAAACCTAAGGGGGGGTCAATTCAAAGGCAAAAGATGTACCTTACAAGGCGTTGCGATACTTCCCTCTTGTGCCTAGGCTGCAGCAGCTGTATATGTCCTCAAAGACGGCTCGACATATGACATGACACACCGAAAGAGTACGTCGTGCCGATGATATAATCAGTCATCATGCCGATGGTGAAGCTTGGACTCACTTTAGTCGTACTCATCTTGCCTTTTCAAGGGAGTCACGTAATGTTCGATTGGGTTTATGCACATATGGTTTTAATCCATTCGGTGGTTCAGTGGCATCTTATTCTTGTTGGCCAGTGTTCATGACACCGTACAACCTTCCGCCGCACATGTGCATGAAACGAGAAAATCTGTTTTTGTCCTTAGTAATTCCTGGTCCAAAAAGTCCCGAAAAAATTTGGACATATATCTCAGGCCGTTGATTGATGAGCTCAAATTTTTATGGACTGATGGAGTTGTTACTTATGATGCATATAGGAAGCAAAATTTTATTATGAAGGCTGCACTGATCTGGACAATAAGTGACTTCCCTGCATATGGAATGCTATCTGGTTGGAGCATACATGGGAGGTTAGCATGTCCTTACTGTATGGAAGATATCAAATCATTTGTATTGAAACATGGTGGGAAAGCATGTTGGTTTGATTGCCATCGACGGTTGCTACCAAGTGACCATCCTTTTCGAAGGCAAAAAGACTCGTTTAAAAAAAATACTGTTGAAATGGATGAAGTTGACTTGCAACGGGTGTCGGGTCTACATATGACGCCACGGGTGCACAATTTACCAGATGTATTATAATTTTCTGGTAGCACACGGCAACTTTCTAATTTTGGAAAGTATCACAACTGGAACAAGAAACACATTTTTTTGGGAATTGCCTTATTGGTCAACTCTTCTTGTACAACACAATCTGGATGTCATGCATACCGAGAAGAATTTTTTTGATAATGTGTTCAATACGATCATGAATGTTAAAGGGAAAACAAAGGACAACGCCAAAGCACGTATGGATTTAAAGATGCTTTGTAAACGTCCAGAACTGGAACTACAGAACGTAAATGGCAAAACTGTGCAGCCTAAAATAACTTACGTGTTTCATGATACACAGATCGAGGAAGTGTGCCAGTGGTTGAAACAGTTGAGATTACCAAATGGATATGCATCCAACATAGCCCGTTGTGTGAATGTTAATGAAGGGAAAATATATGGTATGAAAAGTTACGACTGTCATGTGTTCATGGAGAGGCTACTGCCCATTGCATTTCATGATTTGTTGCCAAAGCAGATATGGGCAGCACTAGCTGAGATGAGTCAATTTTTCAAGATTTTATGTGCATCAGAACTCAGACTTCAGGATGTAGAAACTATCGAAGAAAAAGTTGTCACAACCGTTTGCAAGCTAGAGAAGATATTTCCTCCGGCATTCTTTGATTCAATGGAGCACTTGGTCGTTCATTTGCCATATGAGGCTATCGTCGGAGGGCCAGTACAATTTCGATGGATGTATCCATTTAAGAGGTATGTGACAATTTTTGTTAACTTACAAGTCGTCCATGGCCGGTACATATCGTTGCCATCTGACTTGTTGTTGTAGGTGCATGCATGAATTAAAAATGAAAGTTCGCAACAAGGCACAGGTGGAGGGTTCGATTGCTGAGGCATACATTCTTGAAGAAATTTTGAACTTCTGTTCTATGTACTTTGAGCCAGATATTCAAACTCGTCGTACTCGACCTCCACGTAATGATGATGGGGGAGTGGATGAATCGTCTGATCGGCTCTCCATATTTAAACATCTTGGACGTGCGTTCAGACGTTGCTTGACTCGCACGCTCGAAGATAGAGAGTTGCACGCCACTGAGATATATTCTTCTGAATTACCTCGAGATTGAACCTTATGTTGAGTAAGTTCTTAACTCACATTTCCAGCAAGTCCATAAGTTGTTCATGCTTCTTCTGCAGTTCATTTAAAGTAGTAGTGCATTTATATTGCAGGTAATTTGATTCAGAATTAGCTGAAAAATGCCCAAATATCCAGGACGTGGAGATTGAAAAAGAACGCGAGAAATTTTTTACCAAATGGCTGAGAAACCGAGTTAGAGTCATCGTTGAATATATATGTTTGTATTTATGTATGTTGAGGTAATTGTTATTATTTTAACTACTCTAATTTGAATATAGGTTGAACAATGTCTCATTACTGATCAAAGAGTACAACAGATAAGTTATGGCCCCTCGAACCAGACACGTGCCTATCCAGGATATATTGTGAATGGATACAAATTTCATACAAGGGATTATGGGCGAAGTAAGTCTACGATGAACAGCGACGTATCTGTGAAGGGAAGTTTATACAATGAAGTAGAATTGGACTACTATGGTATTCTTAAAGAAGTCTTAGAACTTCAGTATTTGGGACAAGACAATCATGTATACATATTTAAGTGTCAATGGTTTGATCCTAGTTCTGTTCGACATGACACAAATTATGGGATTGTCGATGTCAAGCATAGGTCTAAACTTAAGACCTATGAACCGTTCATTTTAGCCGCACAAGCCCAGCAAGTGTACTATTCAAGCTATCCATCATCCAAGAATAGAGATTGGTGGGCAGTTTGCAGGGTTAATTCAAAACTCTTTCCCACTTATGAGTTAACTATGAGTGGAGATGTCTCAGAGGTTGCTAGTGCTGAATATTATCAATCAGACGAAGTTGGCGTTGTCGGTTCCTCTAGGTTTAATCTGGACGAATCTGATGAGCCACTGTCATTACGTACGCGAGATGAAGTGGAAGAAGTCGATCCGATGGAGCTAAATGTTGATGTTAGAGGGGAGGAAGAATCAGATGAAGACGAAGAGTTTGAATCTGATGAGGCTACTATGGATGACGAAGATGATGATGAGTTAGATATATCATCAACATGAGGGAGGCACGTTTTCATAATTTAGTGAGATATCCTTACCTTTTTGCATAATTTTTAATAACAGAGATTTTAGTCTTGTGCAATTGAGGATTAATATGTATTAATTGTTTGTTAGTAATAAAGAAATGGTTCGAGGAGGTCGTACTGGGAGTGGGTGGAGACAGGGCAGTGACAAGGGCTCTACTCCCTCCTGTTTGGCGTCTTCTTCGGGCACATGTATATCTATTAAAAAATTTAGCTATATAAATGTTTACATCATTTACTAGCCTAAAAGAATTTTTTTTAGGTTCAAGTGTCGGCTCGTTGCCTGTTGTGCAGACGCCATCCCCACCACCTTCCGCTGCAGGTATGTATATTTTAATTTAAATTCTCTAATATTTATTTTACTTATAAAAATTAAATCTTACAGGTGTCAGTGGCCTCCCACCTATTGTGCAGATGTCACCCCCACCACCTCCCGCTGCAGGTATGTATATTTTAATTATAAGTTTACAATATTTGTATCACTCCACATGAAAATTAATTCTTGCAGGTCTCAGTGGCCTCCCACCTGTTGTGCAGACGCCACTCGCACCACCTCCCACTGCAGGTATGTATATTTTAATTTAAAGTTCCCAATATTTATTTTACTTATGAAAATTAATTCTTGCAGGTCTCAGTGGCCTCCCACCTGTTGTGCAGACGCCACCCCCACCACCTCCCGCTGCAGGTATGTATATTTTAATTTAAATTCTCTAATATTTATTTTACTTATGAAAATTAATTCTTGCAGGTCTCAGTGGCCTCCCACCTGTTGTGCAGACGCCACCCCCACCACCTCCCGCTGCAGGTATGTATATTTTAATTTAAATTCTCCAACATTTGTTTTACTTATGAAAATTAATTCTTGCAGGTATCAGTGGTCTCCCACCTGTTGTGCAGATGCCACCCCCACCACCTCCCACTGCAGGTATGTATAGGTCCCAGTGCCCTCCTTACTTAATTATGTTATTTCAAAGATCTGTAATACACTTAGTTTTACTTGTGAAGATCTATTCTTACAGATTCCAGTGCCCTCCCACCACCTCCCACTTGTACAGGGCACACCCCCACCAGTCAGCCACTTGACGATGCCGGCAGTCGTCACGAGGGAGGCACGGCCCATGATAGACGTCGCCCGTGTTGGATCTCCGGGTAAATCTATAAGGTTATATTACATTCATTATTTAATTAGCCTTCAACTATCTAATATGAATATTTTGACATTTGCAATTGCAGTAAGAAATTTGAACCCCACAATGCTGTCCATCATTCCACCGAACTCATGTTGGCACATGTGCCCGGGGCAGCATCCACTTTCAGAGAATTTCCGATGGCCGTCCGCGATTCATTGTACAACATGTTCTTAGTAAGTAATTACGTCATTTAATTCAAGTATTTCCCAAACTCAATTTACAACAGTATACTAAGTGTGAAAAGTAATTGATTTACAGCGGTCTTTTCAATTCACGTGTGGACATGACGCGGCGAGATGTCGTCGTGCCTGGGAGTCTACTATGCAGTCAAGTTACAAGAGGAAAATACATGAGGCCCGAGCACACGCTAAAAAATTGAGTGGGGGGAGTGAAGACCGACAATTGTGGAAGGCGCACCGCCCTCTATGGATGAGGCAGGAGGATTGGGAGATATCTTGTGACCATTTTGCCGACCCCAAGTGGATAGAAAAGTCTGAAAAAGCCAAAGCAAACAGGGCGTCAAAACCAGGTTCAAATTTGCATACGAGTGGGTCCATCTCTTATGCGGCTCATAAACAAAAATTGGTAAGTAATATAACAATTTATCTTCTTACAATTTATCCCAATATTTGACTTTTTTTTACTATGAATTGTATAACAGGCTGTGGAGCTTAATCGACCTCCGTCGTTCCTCGAGGTGTTCGACAGAACACACAAAAAGAAGGGGACTAATCAATTTGTGAGTGAGACAGCTAAGTCAGCAGCGGTAAGTTTATCTACATATGTAACTTGTACCGTTCATTTAAATCGGCATGAAATTCATATGAAATTGACTAGTTATTTTATTCAATTTGTAGGAAACATATAGCAAAGCAGTGACAGAGAAGTACGGGGAGGGAGACACGCAGCAGCCGGAGTTCGATCCGGTGGAGTGGGTGGCAGCAGCTGGCGTACCGAAGAAAGGCCGACTATATGTTTTGGGGAGAGCCTAGACGCTAGCGCGGTGATATCATCGTGTGCGAGTTCTAGCTCTGCCCAAACCAGTAGCAGGGCCTTCACTATACCTTCCGTTGCCCCCAGCGCTTCTGCCAGCGACATGATGGACATGGTCCGATCGCAGATTTCTGATTTACAGCGGCAGTAGTAGCAGTTCCAACAGGAGATCTCTAGCCAGCAGGCAATCATTTTGCAGGCAATCAGTGGCCTCCTCTCCCAGGGGGGAATGGTCCCTCAGTGATCCACCACCACCACAGCACATGCCGCACAGGTGAGTGTTTACTATGTTTTTATTTTGATGGAATTACTCAATTATGTTCATTTGAAATTTTAAAACTCCCTAGTTTTCAAAACTCACTTAGTTTAGAAGAATTGAGAAAATTCAGGGTTCGGGGGTCGGATGGCCATGCCGATCGTTCCAACACGACCTGGGAGATGAAAGTGACTTGTCAGAACTGATGGAATCTAATTCGGATGTCCGGTTTGAGCTCGGCGCTCAAAAGTTCATTTTCTAAATACACTTAGTTTAAATGAACTGCCAAATTGGGTTCGGGGGTCAAAAACCTGAAATATCGGTCGGATGGCCGTGCCGATCGTTCCAACACGACCTGGGAGATGAAAGTGACTTGTCAGAACTGACGGAATCCAAATCGGATGCCCGGTTTGAGCTCGGCGCTCAAACGTTCATTTTCAAAATACACTTAGTTTAAATGAACTGCCAGGTCGGGTCCGGGGGTCTAAAACCTGAAATACTGGTCGGATGGCCGTGCCGATCATTCCAACACGACCTGGGAGATGAAAGTGACTTGTCAGAACTGACGGAATCCAAATCGGATGCCCGGTTTGAGCTCGGCGCTCAAACGTTCATTTTCAAAATACACTTAGTTTAAATGAACTGCCAGGTCGGGTCCGGGGGTCTAAAACTTGAAATATCGATCGGATGGCCATGCCGATCATTCCAACACGACCTGGGAGATGAAAGTGACTTGTCAGAACTGACGGAATCCAAATCGGATGCCCGGTTTGAGCTCGGCGCTCAAACGTTCATTTTCAAAATACACTTAGTTTAAATGAACTGCCAGGTCGGGTCCGGGGGTCTAAAACCTGAAATACCAGTCGGATGGCCATGCCAATCATTCCAACACGACCTGGGAGATGAAAGTGACTTGTCAGAACTGACGGAATCCAAATCGGATGTCCGGTTTGAGCTCGGCGCTCAAACGTTCATTTTCAAAATACACTCAGTTTAAATGAACTGCCAAGTCGGGTCCGGGGGTCGAAAACTTGAAATATCGGTCGGATGGCCATGTCGATCAATCCAACATGACCTGAGAGATAAAAGTGACTCGTCAGAACTGACGGAATCCAAATCGGATGCCCGGTTTGAGCTCGGCGCTCAAACGTTCATTTTCAAAATACACTCAGTTTAAATGAACTGCCAAGTCGGGTCCGGGGGTCTAAAACTTGAAATACAGGTCGGATGGCCATGTCGATCAATCCAACACGATCTGAAAGATAAAAGTGACTTGTCAGAACTGACGAAATCCAAATCGGATATCCGGTTTGAGCTCGGCGCTCAAACGTTCATTTTCAAAATACACTTAATTTAAATGAACTGCCAGGTCGGGTCCGGGGGTCTAAAACCTGAAATACCGATCGGATGGCCATGCCGATTATTCCAACACGACCTGGGAGATGAAAGTGACTTTTCAGAACTGACGGAATCAAAATCGGAAGCCCGGTTTGAGCTCGGCGCTCAAACGTTCATTTTCAAAATACACTTAGTTTAAATGAACTGCCAAGTCGGATCCGGGGGTCTAAAATTTAAAATATCAGTCGGATGGCCGTGCCGATTGTTCAAACACGACCTGGGAGATGAAAGTGACTTGTCAGAACTGACGGAATCCAAATCGGATGCCCGGTTTGAGCTCGGCGCTCAAACGTTCATTTTCAAAATACACTTAGTTTAAATGAACTGCCAGGTCGGGTCCGGGGGTCTAAAACTTGAAATACCAGTCGGATGGCCGTGCCGATCATTCCAACACGACCTGGGAGATGAAAGTGACTTGTCAGAACTGACGGAATCCAAATCGGATGCCCGGTTTGAGCTCGGCGCTCAAAAGTTCATTTTCAAAATACACTTAGTTTAAATGAACTGCCAAGTCGGGTCCGGGGGTCTAAAACTTGAAATACCGGTCGGATGGCCATGCCGATCATTCCAACACGACCTGGGAGATGAAAGTGACTTGTCAGAACTGACGGAATCCAAATCGGATGCCCGGTTTGAGCTCGGCGCTCAAACGTTCATTTTCAAAATACACTTAGTTTAAATGAACTGCCAGGTCGGGTCCGGGGGTCTAAAACTTGAAATACCGGTCGGATGGCCATGTCGATCATTCCAACACGACCTGGGAGATGAAAGTGACTTGTCAGAACTGACGGAATCCAAATCGGATGCCCGGTTTGAGCTCGGCGCTCAAAAGTTCATTTTCAAAATACACTTAGTTTAAATGAACTGCCAGGTCAGGTCCGCGGGTCTAAAACTTGAAATATCGGTCGGATGACCGTGCCGATCATCCCAACACGACCTGGGAGATGAAAGTGACTTGTCAGAACTGATAAAATCTAAATCGGATGCCCGGTTTGAGCTCAGCGCTCAAACGTTCATTTTTAAAATACACTTATTTTAAATGAACTGCCAGGTCGGATCCGGGGGTCTAAAACCTGAAATACCGATCGGATGCATGCCGATCGTTCCAACACGACCTAGGAGATGAAAGTGACTTGTCAGAACTGATGGAATCCAGATCGGATGTCCGGTTTGAGCTCGGCGCTCAAAAGTTCATTTTCTAAATACACTTAGTTTAAATGAACTGCCAAATCGGATCCGAGGGTCTAAAACCTGAAATACCGATCAGATGGCCGTGCCGATCGTTCCAACACGATTTGGGAGATGAAAGTGACGTGTCAGAACTGACGGAATCTAAATTGGATGCTCGGTTTGAGCTCGGTGCTCAAACGTTCATTTTCAAAATACATGTAGTTTAAATGAATTGCCAAGTCAGGTCCGGGGTTCTAAAACTTGAAATACCGGTCGGATGGCCATGTCGATCACTCCAACATGATTTGGGAGATGAAAGTGACTTGTCAGAACTGACGGAATCTAAATTGGATGCCCGGTTTGAGCTCGGCGCTCAAACGTTCATTTTCAAAATACACTTAGTTTAAATGAACTGCCAAGTCGGGTCCGGGGGTCTAAAACCTGAAATACCGGTCGGATGGCCGTGTCGATCATTCCAACACGACCTGGGAGATGAAAGTGACTTGTCAGAACTGACGGAATCCAAATCGGATGTCCGGTTTGAGCTCGGCGCTCAAATGTTCATTTTCAAAATACACTTTGTTTAAATGAACTGCCAAGTCGGGTCTGGAGGTCTAAAACTTGAAATACCGGTCGGATGGCCGTGCCGATCGTTCCAACACGACCTGGAAGATGAAAGTGACTTGTCAGAACTGACGGAATCTAAATCGTATGCCCGATTTGAGCTCGGCGCTCAAAAGTTCATTTTCAAAATACACTTAGTTTAAATGAACTGCCAAGTCGGGTCCGGGGGTCTAAAACTGAAATACTGTCGGATGGCCTTGCCGATCGTTCCAACACGACCTGGGAGATGAAAGTGACTTGTCAGAACTGACGGAATCAAATCGGATGCCCGGTTTGAGCTCGGCGCTCAAAAGTTCATTTTCAAAATACACTTAGTTTAAATGAACTGCCAAGTCGGGTCCGGGGGTCTAAAACTTGAAATACCGGTCGGATGGCCGTGCCGATCATTCCAACACGACCTGGGAGATGAAAGTGACTTGTCAGAACTGACGGAATCCAAATCGGATGCCCGGTTTGAGCTCGGCGCTCAAAAGTTCATTTTCAAAATACACTTAGTTTAACTGAATTGCAAAGTCGGGTCCGGGGGTCTAAAACTGAAATACAGTCGGATGGCCGTGCCGATCATTCCAACACGACCTGGGAGATGAAAGTGACTTGTCAGAACTGACGGAATCCAAATCGGATGCCCGGTTTGAGCTCGGCGCTCAAACGTTCATTTTCAAAATACACTTAGTTTAAATGAACTGCCAGGTCGGGTCCGGGGGTCTAAAACCTGAAATACCGATCGGATGGCCGTGCCGATCATTCCAACACGACCTGGGAGATGAAAGTGACTTGTCAGAACTGACGGAATCCAAATCGGATGCCCGGTTTGAGCTCGGCGCTCAAACGTTCATTTTTAAAATACACTTAGTTTAAATGAACTGCCAGGTCGGGTCCGGGGGTCTAAAACCTGAAATACCGGTCGGATGGCCATGCCGATCATTCCAACACGACTTGAGAGATGAAAGTGACTTGTCAGAACTGACGGAATCCAAATCGGATGCCCGGTTTGAGCTCGACGCTCAAACGTTCATTTTCAAAATACACTTAGTTTAAATGAACTGCCAGGTCGGGTCCGGGGGTCTAAAACTTGAAATACCGGTCGGATGGCCATGCCGATCATTCCAACATGACCTGGGAGATGAAAGTGACTTGTCAGAACTGACGGAATCCAAATCGGATGCCCGGTTTGAGCTCGGCGCTCAAAAGTTCATTTTCAAATACACTTAGTTTAAATGAACTGCCAGGTCGGGTCCGGGGGTCTAAAACCTGAAATACCGGTCGGATGGCCATGCCGATCATTCCAACACGACCTGGGAGATGAAAGTGACTTGTCAGAACTGACGGAATCAAATCGGATGCCCGGTTTGAGCTCGGCGCTCAAAAGTTCATTTTCAAAATACACTTAGTTTAAATGAACTGCCAAGTCGGGTCCGGGGGTCTAAAACTTGAAATACCGGTCGGATGGCCATGCCGATCATTCCAACACGACCTGGGAGATGAAAGTGACTTGTCAGAACTGACGGAATCCAAATCGGATGTCCGGTTTGAGCTCGGCGCTCAAACGTTCATTTTCAAAATACACTTAGTTTAAATGAACTGACATGTCGGGTCCGGGGGTCTAAAACCTGAAATACCGATCGGATGGCCGTGTCGATCGTTCCAACACGACCTGGGAGATGAAAGTGACTTGTCAGAACTGACGGAATCCAAATCGGATGCCCGGTTTGAGCTCGGCGCTCAAAGTTCATTTTCAAAATACACTTAGTTTAAATGAACTGTCAGGTCGGGTCCGGGGGTCTAAAACCTGAAATATCAGTCGGATGGCCGTGCCGATCATTCCAACACGACTTGGGAGATGAAAGTGACTTTTCAGAACTGACGGAATCTAAATCGGATGTCCGGTTTGAGCTCGGCGCTCAAAATTTCATTTTCAAAATACACTTAGTTTAAATGAACTGTCAAGTCGGGTCCGGAGGTCTAAAACTTGAAATATCGGTCGGATGGTCATGCCGATCAATCCAACACGACTTGGGAGATGAAAGTGACTTGTCAGAACTGACGGAATCCAAATCGGATGTCCGGTTTGAACTCGGCGCTCAAAAGTTTATTTTCAAAATACACTTAGTTTAAATGAACTGCCAGGTCGCGTCCGGGGGTCTAAAACCTGAAATACCGATCGGATGGCCGTGTCAATCATTTCAACACGACTTGGGAGATGAAAGTGACTTGTCAGAACTGACGGAATCCAAATCGGATGCCCGATTTGAGTTCGGCGCTCAAAGTTCATTTTCAAAATACACTTAGTTTAAATGAACTGTCAGGTCGGGTCTGGGGGTCTAAAATCTGAAATACCAGTCGGATGGCCGTGCCGATCATTCCAACACGACTTGGGAGATGAAAGTGACTTTTCAGAACTGACAGAATCTAAATCGGATGTCCGGTTTGAGCTCGGCGCTCAAAATTTCATTTTCAAAATACACTTAGTTTAAATGAACTGTCAAGTCGGGTCTGGGGGTCTAAAACTTGAAATATCGGTCGAATGACCGTGCCGATCATTCCAACACGACTTGGGAGATGAAAGTGACTTGTCAGAACTGACGGAATCCAAATCGGATGCCCGGTTTGAACTCGGCGCTCAAAAATTCATTTTCAAAATACACTTAGTTTAAATGAACTGCCAGGTCGGGTCCGGGGGTCTAAAACTTGAAATACCTGTCGGATGACCGTGCCAATTGTTCCAACACGACCTGGGAGATGAAAGTGACTTGTCAGAACTGACGGAATCCTAATCGGATGCCCGGTTTGAACTCGGCGCTCAAAAGTGCATTCTCCAAATGTAATTAATTTAAATACTGTTTCAAGCTAGCAGTTGATCTATAAAATATGCAGTTATCAATTTGATATGTTTGATTTCAATTTATACTAATTTCTTCGCACTAATATTTTTATTTATGAATGAATGTTATTATTTTTTTAATGTAAGGGGATCCTTCTGCGGGCGGCGACAGAGGAGATGAGCAGGGCAGGGAGGATATGGACGATGTACCAGATGTTTCTTGATGTCTGATGATATTCAGACGGATCAGCAGGGTTGATGTGTTTTTTTTTGTGGTATTTATTTGATCAGCATGGTGTTAAATTTTTTTTTCGGTGGTGTTTATTTGATCAGCATGGTGTTGAGTTTTTTTTCGGTGGTGTTTATTTGATCAGCATGGTGTTGGTGTTGAGTTTTTTTTTCGGTGGTGTTTATTTGATCAGTAGGTTCCCAATATTTTTTTCAGCAGGATATCTCTTGATGTTTATTTGTGATCCAACAGATTTTTTAGAATAATTTAAGATTTTTTTAAAAAATGAATTTTTACATTTCAGACAGATTTTCAGATGGTATTTGAGACGAAAAATATCCGTCTGAAATTTCAGACGAACGGTTGAGCTAACCGTCGTATAATCCGTCTGAAATTCAGACGGTATTTGAGACGAAATATATCCGTCTAAAATTTTAGATGACCAGTTGAGCGAACCGTCGTATAATCCGTCTGAAATTCAGACGGTATTTGAGACGAAATATATCCGTCTGTAATTTCAGACGAACCCGTCGTAATTTCCGTCTGAAATTCAGATGGCTTTCTCACTATTTTTCGGACGGCATTTTGACTGTTTTAAATTCAGACGGAATTAAGGACAGACAGTATTTGAGACGGAAAATATCTCGTATGATATTCAGACGGAATATGTGACTGAATTAAATCTGTCTGAAATTTTATTTTCAGACAGCATTTCAGACGGAAAATAGAACTGTCACAAATGTGTGACTAAGAATATCAAACGGTCTAAGTCCGTCTAAAATCCGTCGAAAATCCGTTACAAACGTGTTTTGTGACGGATTTTCAGACGGATCTGAGACGGATTCCGGCCGTCTGAAATCTCGCCTTTTCTGGTTGTGTGCATGCGAGCAATGTGATGTCAATTTGATACCAATTGAATGGATAATTTGATACCAATTGAATGGATGCCAACTGAATGAACTAAGTGCGACTAATACATGAGTTCCAATGCAATACAACATATGAGCATATGAGAATGCGATGTAATGTGCAAAGTGATTCGGACTTATTTTTCATTTGCCTGATCTAAAAGCACTTTATGCATTGAATTATGATGCATGCAACCTATAACTATGTGAGAATGAAATGTAAGATGAAAAATTGTACTATATATAAGAGAGCAATTCAGATTTGAAAGATGAGCATGGGACATTATTCATCACAAGTGGTTTATATACAAAGGTGCAGAAATCATTTGACATGCAGTGGAAACCCTTTATTGTCAGAAATGGTTAAGAATAGATTTTCAAAGGTTTTGAAATCAATCACAAGTCATTCAGGAGTTGACATTTCCATTGTAGAACTCTTCATTTCAACAAGGATCAATTTTAGAAATTTTGAAGCAATTCATCATGAGCATATTATATGTTTCAATTGGAGTTCACTCATTCAATAGAGAATAAAATAGCATTCATTTCAACTTGTTTAGCTAGCAAGACCCCCTTTGACAAAAATATGAATCTCAGAAAAATTCAGTGAAAGTGCAATGTTTCTCTTATGACATGGGGCTAGCTAACAAGAAGTAAATAATAGCATCATAAAATTCTTTCAAGGCCAAACAATCGATTTCTTCCAGTTCTAGTACAAGGCGGAGAACTTTAGTCCAAAGACCAACTCACACATAGTGAGAGTTTCCAGGTGAAGATAATCCATCTTTTTACTACTCAATATTTGATATACCAGATACTCAATTAAGCTTAAATGTGCTCAAGCAATCAGATTGAGGGATGTTCAAAGGTCAATATAAATTTCAAGATTTTCAGTTTCATTCAACCAATAAGCAAGTTAATCACAGCAGAATGGAGGAGCAATCATTTCAGGTATGTAGAAACAATACATGTCATCAGAATAACATCACAAAGTCCCATAGACTAATGCATGGATTTCCATTTCCATAGAAAGAGGGTGAATTACCTTAGTTCAGAAGATAATACTGTGACCTTCAAACACCAAAATCACTAACCTCACGAAGGTTAATTTTTCAGCTTTTGCTTTCTTACCTTTGCCTTGAGAATCCATTTTCTTCCAAGTCTTTCACCTGCAATCTATTGAATCCATTCTGAGTCAAAAGGGATGTGTGTCTTTCATACCATGTCTTGGGTACTTGCTTCAGCACGTTCAAGACTTTCACCAGCCTGTACTTGAGTCGATCCTGGAGGTTGTTCTATGCAAAGTATCCCATCTTCTTGTAGCAACTTGAGAGGGTTCTCATAATTTTCATCCTTGCAAGGTATTTCTTTTATTGACTCAAGCTTGCCCATGACTAGCCATCATCATTTAGATTTTGGGAATATAATCTGCATCCAAAGATAAGAATACTTGAGTTGTCAATTTCCATTCAAATTTATTAGCAATAGGATGACACATTATTTTAACAACCAACATCCTCTAGACAGCTTTAGATGCAATACATGACTCGTGTGTGAGCCTAAACATTAAGTTCATATGACAAATGTGGTAGCTCCCCCTTAGTGTGTGCATGAATGCAAGATGTTCATTAACATCTTAATGCCATGTGTAACCTATAACTAATTGACTCATAATACCGGGCGGAGAACTTAGATCCGAAGACCACCTCACGCGTAGTGATAGCTTTCAGACATGCGAAACCTGCCCTTCCACATGTCACCATTTGATATACTATGTAGTCAAGGGTGGTGAAGGTAGGAGGATTGCTATGCATTATGACATGAATTCACAATATTCAACTTATGTAAGACAGTACGTAAAAGTGTATGCAAACTTAATATATGTAGTGAAATCATGATCTGAAGAATCTTCAAGCTCTTCTACAACAAGATACTATATGACAAGTGATATGCGCACAAATATACAAACAATTATGAATGAAATACATGTGTAGACATATGCAAGATTACATGACTATATTGTGAGCGACGTCACGCGGTTCGGGGAAGAGCGGAGAAGACGCGGAGCGCACGGGCTCCTTCTTTTTTTTGTTTTGTTTGTTTGCTGCAACACAGAAATAAGAGAAGAGAGAGAAGAGGCCACCACGGGAGATTACTCCGGCGGGGCGAGCGGGACAAGTGTGATATAGCAAGATATGGGGGTTAAACGGCCATAGCGGGAAGTGACTCGCCGCGGCCTCGGGGGGACGGGAATGGTGCAAAAATTAAATAACAAGAATTGAAACGGCCATTGGGGAAGTGACTCGCCGCAGCCTCGAGAATATGAGCAGATAATAAGATGACAGAATATAAAGAGAATACAAAGAGCGAGAATTTAAACGGCCATTGGGGAAGTGACTCGCCGCGGCCTCGAGAACATAAATAGATAAGAATATAACGTATAAGAACGTGAATTTAAACAGTCATTGGGGAAGTGACTCGCCGCGGCCTCGAGAACACGAATAGATAAGAATATAACATATAAGAACGGGAATTTAAACGGCCATTGGGGAAGTGACTCGCCGCGGCCTCGAGAATATGAGCAGAATATAACAGAGTATAAAGAGAATATAAGAACGGAAATTTAAACGGCCATTGGGGAAGTGACTCGTCGCGGCCTCGAAAACAAGATGTGATCGCTAGGGGCCGAAAGATCCCAAAATAAGAAAGTGATCGCGCCTACCTCAAGAGCGGGAGATGGCGGGTTGCTTCTTCCTCTCCTTCCGGCCGGCCGACGGAGAGGGCTTTCCTCGGCTACCCTTGCAAAACAACGACAAACAAATGACAAGTGGATTAGAAAGATGGAGGTGTAGTATTCAAATCCTTGCGATAAAAAATAATGAAATGATGGCAAGACACACACCTGGTTGGTGTTATCTTTTAAACCCCTCTCGGACTCGAGTATGAGTAAAATGAGATGATGGATGTAAGAAGTGTATAAGAAAAGGCGCCCTTATGAAGGGGGATAGGGGATGCAAAATGATGAATGCAAAAGAACTACGAAGAAAAGGAAAGAATTGGCTTATTGGATGTGCCGATGGTGAAATCCGGCGGAGCTCCGGCAGCGTGGGGATGACGTGGAAGCGCGGTGGATGAAGATGACCTTCCTCTCGCGAGCGTGAGCACCCGAGAAGCCGGCAGAACCTCCACCTACGAAAGAACCCACGGGTTAGAAAATGACTCCGTAGCCTCTGGGCTCCGGCAGCCTATCAGATCACTTCGAAGCTCCTCCCAGAACTGAGGGGGTGGGCATCTATTTATAGAGCTCCGGAGGGTGGAGGCGTCCAGGACCCTGGACACCTCCATCAGGGCCGAATTAATATTTTATTCTATTTTTATATATTTTTTGGAATACTTTTGTGGAGGCGTCCAGGGCTCCGGACGCCTCAAACAGGTCCACCGAAAACCGACGACGGCCGCACGCGGTTTGGCACAACGCGTGGTTTTGTGAGCGGCGCCTCGTGATTCAGAAATGGGCGCGTCTAGCTGACTGGACGTCTCTATAATTTGGATTTTTTCACACACGACAAACCGTCGTTCGGTGAGCGGCGCCCGTGAGAGAGTTGATGGAGGCGTCCAGGGGCCTGAACGCCTCCAAAATATATCATTTTTATTTTTCTTTTGTCTTTTATGCCAAAGATGGCATTTTGATTTTTTTATAATTATTTTTATGTAGGCGTCCAGGGGCCTGGACGCCTCCATTAATATATATATTTTTTTATTTATTTTTTGTTTTTTATGCCAACTGGCATTTTACACATATTTTTTATTTTTGTTTTTATGGAGGCGTCCATGGGCCTGGACGCCTCCATTAATATATATATTTTTTATTTGGTTTGGGCCCTGAGAAAATAAAATAAATTAAATTAAAAACATGGGGGCGTCCAGGGGCCTGGACGCCCCCATTAAGACCCACCCGGGTCCTCAAATCAGGCGTCGACGGCCGCCCGTCAGACACCCTTCCTGATTCCGGAACCTCCTGATGCGTCTGACTGGTGTTGACGCTGTCCGAATGCCGTGACGGGACGATTCCGAATGCCGAAAAAGGCAGAAGAAGACCCAAGAAAAGGAAGCACTCGAGTGATTCGAAATGCGTAAGCCGTTGCGGGGCGTTGTATAGTAATATGAGACTTTCTCAGGAGACGTCAAGAATGGCGTGTCTACAGCTGCCCCGCCTTGGCGTCTGCTTTGCAAGGGAGCGACACGTAGTGGAATGGTATCGAAGTGGAGTGAAATGAAGTGGGAGCGGACTGATAAGTTGATGCCAAGGTGTGATGAGACACGCTTTTGACGTTACTGTTTGGAATCTTTCTTGGAGTTTCAATGAGGCGACCTTGAAGAAGGTCTTTCAAATATAGACGATTGTTCGGACGGAGATCAAATAAGGGAGGGTGAGATGTGTGCTCAGGCACGAAAAAAAAGAGACCAACTTCTCAGTGTGGAAGTACCTGGGTCATAAACCTGCAGGTTTCACCTTTGGGGAGCGGTTACCAGCCAATGTGGAAGTGTTGCGGCCAAGGTGGGTCAAGCAAGGTAAAAAAGGAATATCTGAGGGTCTGTCCAAACAAGGGTCTCCTTTGGAAGAGCAGCGTAGGGCCGTTTCAAGGAAACTCAGTATTTCATTCGGAGTGGAATATCTCATATTTGTAGGAATTGAAGCACAACGGCCTTCGCAATCAAATCACTTGAATGATCTTCCGCAATAAATCAAAGTCCTATATGAATGCATGCTGGGTTTAAAGAAAAATTTAAAACAAACTAAAATAGAAAATATCCAAGGATAATATTGTCAACTTGTTAAGAACGGGTCAGGATACCGATCCGGTGAGCTGACACTGGGCTGGGGCCCGTTTATCCGCGCACCAACTCACTGAATGGAACCGTCGTCCCCATGCTAACACAAATTAACGGTCTATCCGTACAACCTAAATTCTTCTGGGATCATCACCGTTTTTGTTGAAGGGGAACTCAGATCCCAGATTCGTTCGGGCCGCAAGGTCCTTGACATGTTCTAGTAGCATAGGTATCATATACTACGATGCATGACATGGTGGGACCAACCATTGAAAGGTGGGACAGGAGATAGGACAAAGATGTCCGTTAGTAAAACCTGCACATGCCAGCATGGATTAATAACATCAGAAAGTAGCAGAATCATAGCAGAATCACACCACAATGGGAAGGAGATCTAGTCAAAATCCCGACATTGACCGCTGATGTGACATGTTCTGTCCTGTAGCGATCTTCCCTTCCTATAAGAACTCCCCTTAGGCTAGTTCATTCAGATGCACTAAGGTGGGTTTTGGAAGCTCAGGAGAGGAAGGAGAGGAGAATCTAGAGATTTCAGGATGGAAGGAGAGTCTTCCCACGTTATGAAGAGGAGCAGGCCTAGCAGCGAGATCAGGCGACTCTCCGACCTCGAGGGTCATCTGAGTGGGACGATCATGTCGCATATGATAAGCTGATTCATTTCAAAAAAAAATTCACGTGAGCCTTCTTCTTACTTCCTTCATTTCTTCTTCTTTCTTTTCTCTTCCAGCCATATCCACTCTTCCCAGGCCCGAGGAAGTTTTCCAAACTGCCATGGCTTTCAAAGCTAACTTCCAACATCTCCATCGGCATGAGGGCCATACTCTCGAAGTGGCATCTGCAGGGGATCCTTATTCACGCCAAACACTACGAGAAGATTCATATGGACTGGGCGGCTATGGGCGCACTAGTGGAGATCTGGCATCCCCAGACCCACACTTTTATCTTCCCGACCTTCGAGGTGACCATCCTCCTTGAGGAGGTGGAACTTCTGCTCGGATTGAAGAAATTCAAGAGTGACGGGAAGGTGAAGGCTATGCGGATGCTGACACGGGGGACTTCTGAAAGCGTCCTTGGAAGCTTCATGCCGCCCGACGCAGCCCGAAAGGTCCGTACTCAAAAGGGGATCGATCTCCAAAAGCTCGCGGAGTGGGTCATGGACGCCCTGAGAGGGTCACCAGACGATGACTATTTGGAGGGAATCATGAAGGGGTTCACCATTTGTCTGGCGGGTGCTCTCTTGTTTCCTTATACCGACAACATGGTGGAGGAAGACCAACTGAGTGCTATCTGCGGGATCTGGCGTGGAAAGAGGGTGGGACCCGCCGTACTTGCCTATCTTTACAGCGGCCTTACTGCCTCGAACATGGGTAAGCCACCTTTTGGTTGCGCACTTGTCTTGAATTGCTGGCTTGATTTGCACTTCAAATTCGACCACCGCGAGGGAATGCCAACTACTTCGAAGCTCTTCCAACAAAGGCCGCTTCACCACATAGCCGACGTGTTAGGCTTCGGTGGTACTGTAGTGAACCGCGTTCCATGGCTGAAGAAACGTGAAGACTGGCGGTCTCACTTCCGCACCGTGACACAAGGCTTCTTTACTTGCGCACCAGCATGTTTGCTTTCGCTAGATCTCCTCATGAGGCCTTCTCCCGAAGTTGATCTTCAACTGATCGGCGCGACCGAGTTCATCCTTTATAATGCGCATCGGTCCTGCCTCCAGATTGGCATCCCACGCCATTCGTTCCCGCCACCGACTGGCATCGTTCCTTTGAAGAAAATGGAGTTGGGCACTGAAGCGGACGCGAAGGCCATTAAAGCTCCCTGGAAGACAAGTGTTGCGGGAAAGGCCTTAGCGCACGTGGTGGAAGAATGCGAGCCGTGGAGGGCTTATGTAACCGAACTGGGGAAGTTAAGGCCTAAGGCGCCTAAGCCCCTGATGTAGTTCATTCTGCTTTTCTGATGGAATAAAATCTGACATTGATTTTTTGGGACCCCCGTCCACTTAATTATTATTATCTTTTTTTGTGGTTTTTCTTTTCTTTGTGTTTTTTCTTTTGTTTGGATTATATACATACTCTTATCTTTTTTACTTTTATTATATATATATATACTTCTTTTTTTTGAAAATTTTTTTATTATGGGGGCGTCCAGGGGCTGGACGCCCCTAATTTTATATTTTTGATTTTTTAGGTTTTTTTGTCTTGGGGTCGTCCAAGGGCCTGGACGCCCCAATTTTTTTTATTTTTGATTTTTTTAAATTTTGTTGATTTGGGGGCGTCCAGGGTCCTGGACGCCCCAACTTCTTATTTAATATTTTTTTGGTTTTTTTTGTTTTGGGGGCGTCCAGGGTCTTGGACGCCCCCATGTTTTATTTTTTATTTTTTTGATTTTTTTTTTATTTTGGGGGCGTCCAGGCGCCTGGACGCCCCAAAGGAGAAGCTTCTATATATAAGTGCTGCCCCCCCCCCCCTTTTGCTCATTTACTGTTCATTCTGACGACCCAGTCACCCTAGACGACCCATTCTTAGTCCCAATGGAGCGAGGAGGATCGAGCCAGGGTCCAGAGAAGCGGAAACGATGGGCTCGTCGTCCGCGGAGGCTGAGGGATGATGCCGAGGGGGCTGCTGCGGCGGAGGAGATTGCCGCGGGTGAGGAGGCTCTTCCTTTGGCCTTGGAGGCTGCAGTGGATGCTGGTGACGCGGCAGAGGACGAGCACGATCCGGTAAGCCCCTTAGACCTCCATTCTATTGGTTCACTGGGTTAAAAGGGCGGACGAGAGGCTGTGTGGAGAACGCCGGGTGTGAGGGAAGGAGGCGTCCAGGGGCCTGGACGCCTCCATAATTTCTTTTTTATTCTTTTTTAATTTATTTATTTTCATAAATAATAAAAATAATTAAAAAAAGGAGGCGTCCAGGGAATGGGACGCCTCCATAATAATATATATATATTTTTTATTTATTTTTATTTTTGGTTTTGGTTTTTTCTAAAAATAAAAGAAAATAAAGGAAATGGAAAGGAGGCGTCCAGGGGCCTGGACGCCTCCACAAAAAATAAATATTTAAAAAAAGAAAAATAAAATAAAATGAATAAGTAGTATATGCAGTGTTATTGTTTAATATTATTCATGATGCTGATGTATTTTTTATTAGTTTTGTGGTGTGCATGGCGTGATGAAGGGACGGATCAGCTGGTCCCTAGTGGTGGCAGCATACCGTGGGCTGCCGGACTTCCAGAGGGCGCGTGTGGACGCCATGGGCTTTGGAGCTTTCCTTAGGATCGAGCCCTTCCGGCTCGACCTTCCTCTTATCCAGGCACTGAGGGAGCGGTGGCACGCACCGAGCCGGGCGTTTCTGATGCCCTGGGGGCACATGGTGCCGACACTGGAGGACGTGGCTCGGATTACCGGGCTACGAGTTGACGGAGAGGCAGTCAGCGGGGTCACCTATCCTGACTACCGAGAGAGTGCCCTGGACCTGCTGTGGTTAGAGACGAGCGTGACTGATAGAGACAGCAGGGTAGTTGGCCGAGTGGAGATCATGGAGGCGCTCGGATTCGTCGACCCGCGCCAGCGGGTTAACGAGACTGGAGCGGAGTTCTTGGCTCGACTGGAGGGGGATGCTCGTGCAGCTTTCACCCAGGATCCGAGCGAGAGGGAGCTGGTGGATCTAGACCTTCGGAGGTTTCTTTTCTTCTTCCTGGGCCGCCTTCTGCTGGGGACGAAGGGGGACAGCATCCACTGCCGCTTCCTCGGGATTCTGGCGGACCATGACAGAGTGGGGCACTACGCGTGGGGAGCGGCTCTGCTTGCCCATTTGATTGCTGATCTCTCCCAGACTTCGGAGAAGGAGACGATAGTCAGCGGCTTCGCACCTTTTCTCCAGGTAAACATTTTATTTATGCATTCCCACAGTTGAATATGCAATTATTGTACTAATGATGTATGATGGATGCAGGTGTGGAGCTATTACTATTTCCCGATGGGGAGGGCTAGGCATGGGAACAGGAGGGCCGTGCCTCTGGCGCGGCGGTGGTGGCCGGTCGTGGTTGCAGCACCCCACGGCTACCAGCTGGCATCACTTCGTC